>PYWC01000118.1:120791-153034 GCA_003182015.1 Tuber magnatum
ATGCACTATATCCTCCCTCCCTCCAGTCGTCAAGTGCCGAACGAATGAATGAAAGTCGTAAATGGGAATAATAATAATAGAACTAAAAGTAGAAAGATTAAAAAAAGAAAAAGAAAAAAAGACTCGCGCAGGAAGGAGTGTGCGTTCTCGGATGCAGACGACGAACAGGAGGGAAAGAAGAAACGAAGATGTGGTAAGGGTAACGAAGGAAGGGAGGGAGGGAAAAGCAAAAACGACCCGGATCTTCAGAGCATTCCGGGTTCCGGTAGACTGCTACCGCATGGATTGCCACGATAATTATATTTATGAACTGGTACTGTACGTTAGTCAGCAGAGTCCCGCACGGGATCTCTACTCGTACCGGTGGAGCCAGAGCATTACAGTAGAGTACCAGTACGGTAAGTGTAAGCGAGGAACAGTACACATGGGTCAGAATCAAAGCCCAGAGACTTTGTTGATAACAGCTACGTCTATGGAAAAGAAGAAGAAATCAATTCGGCGATAGAGTACCGGTAGCCCGTTAGCTTCAAACTGGTAGGGATAACGTGAGTGTCTCTTTGCTCCCCCAAAGTTATTAGGATATAAAGGGGGTGCTCATTTTGAGTAGGGGAATTGGAATGTTCAGGGCACATTCAGAGAGAAAGCAGTAAACGAATGACATAATGTGACTGGACTACTGAGTTAGCAAAGCATATAAGAAATGACGACCTGTTTGGCCCTACAATAGAGACCTGAGCGTTGGAGGGGATATTGCTGAGCAAGTACCTAGTAGTTGGAATCATCATACACGACACATTCCACCTCAACAGCAGATTTTCTACCCCCGATGCTGTTCTGAAAAATAGATGAAATGGTCATATCATGGCATCGGTACAAAAACCCAAGTGACGCTCGTGAGCTGTGAGCTGCTCTGCCGGATACTAACTCATGCCAGGGAGGATTGTCGGTAGTCAGTACTGTACAGTACCCCCCCTCGAAGGCATTTGAGGGGAAATTCCCCTTGATATGGACTTACAATAGTTTCTCTGACCTACTGTCTATTGGTATGATACCGTCTCTCATGCATGCGCATCCCCGATAGATACGGGTACAGACTTCTTTCTGGCACCGCAGAGCTTCGTGCGCGAGTTTACAAAGTCAACACCACCTGTTACCACTGACCACCCCAGAGGATTATTAAAACCGGGTAGCAGCAGCCTCGCGCCACCAGATATAAGGTGCCCGACTACCCCGGTCAGAATTCCCTCATTCTCATTGCCCACCCACTCCGCCTACAGATGTCCCTCACGATACGGCGGGGGTGTATCGGTCGATGCGAGTGAGGGCGGGGAACTAGGGCGGTACGGTATGATACATTTGATACCGCACAGGACCCGGGAGGATAGGATTGCGGGAAGTCCCAGTAGACGGACGACGTTCGTGGATACGGCCTGAGATCAGCGAAACGAGCGAATTTATCCGGAATCCGGGATGGGTGGATCGGTCCGCAGTGTCCTGGTTACTCAAGAGACTTGTCTCTTAAATGTCCAAGGCTTTTTGAGGGGTGGTGAGCCGCATTGTCAAAGTCCCTTTTCTGGTCGTTTTCTGTCGCATAGACCTTGCTAGGAGTACAGGTGCTGGTATCGCATACCGCCTGCCGTCGGAACCTAGCCTTTTTGCTTAAAGTTAGATCCTAGTATCATGCCATACTGGTGGTGTTCGCGATGGTCGCCCGGTTACAAGTGCTCGAGTACTGGTACAGTACCCTTTTCTTTTTTGCTTCCCTCCAAACCTCAAAGTGCACTTTCTATAGTGAACCGGATGCAGAGAGATACGATCGCAACTTTTTCAACGGCGGCCCCGTCATGACAAAGATCATTTGACAAACGGAGATCGGTCCGCAGGTAAGGCCCAAAAGTGCAATTCCCCTTTACACCCACTCTATCACTAGAATGAGGTTTATCATATTCCGGACCTTCCAGACCGGAGCGTTATCACAAGACGCGCCAACCGTATTGATCTCTGAACGCCCTACTAGAACGTACCGCACCGCACACGCGTAGAACATGTTAAATTATGATATGACTCGAATTGAGGCGCCATTTCTGAGTTGGTAAGGATTCTGCGGAAAAGAGTCACGACTGCAACTAAGGGCCTGGCTGAAATAGGATGAAGGCGCAGGAAACTGTGCTGTACGGGTACTCGCGATATAGGTATGCGGCAAGAAGAACCAGAACACTTGAGTCTGAATTTACTGTGCCGGCACTGATAGTGTGGGGGCTTGGATTGTGCACTGATGATTCGCTATCCAAATCCCTGATCCCCGTGCGGTGGAACTCCACACTCAAGTACCGGTACTCGTACTCGAGTACTCGTACTGGATATGATACTCCTAAATTTGTTTCGTTTGGGGGTCTTTTTTTCTTCTTTTTTTTTTGAGGGAAAAGGTGTCAGGTGACAGGTAGGGTTGGGTAGGGTAGACCAATAGTAGAACTCGGGAGGGTATGATATCTACTCTGGCTGTGGTGGGGAGCCTTAAATATCGGTGCTTCTAGGGATGAAGATGAGGGAGGAGGGGGAGGGGATAAGGATGCGGCGTTGAGTGAACCAGAATGAGCACATACGGTACTCAAGCACAGTTTGATACTAGCACAGTGCTGACTTTACGGTGTAGTGTAGGGTTGTTTCGGGTGCCTGCATGTACATGAGGTGCACAAGGCGGGAAAGAGGGCATTGGACTGTGCAATCAAGGGGTCTGTCTGTTGGTTCGACGGCTGCTCATGGAGGACTTAACTCGGGAAGACGGGGGGGGGGACTGGAGGGCGCCCTGAAGATTCTCAGGTCATATCACTCTTTACTACCATATTTTCTTCGTTATGACGGGAAATTAACCAATCCAACATCTCCAAGCATGAAAGAAACGAGTGGATAAAAAAGAAGAAAAAAAGAGTTTCTATTCTCCCAGTGAAGCCTGAGGAATTCCAAGGTTAATTTCTTACCTTGCAGCTTCTCGGTGGGTTAGCCTAACGGTCTGGGACTGTACTAGTACTGTGCCTGCACGAGCGCAATACACTACTCGAGTACAGTGTAGTACTGTACAAAACATACCGGTAAACCAGGTTCCTACGATAGTGCAGTGATCATTCAGCACTGTCCTCCTGACAATGGTTCCCTTCATTCCATAACCCCCCCCCCCTCGATGGCGAAGAGATTGCCACCAACCTTGACGATCGTAAACTACTCGTAGCGGCAAGAACGTCACCCCAGATGAGTTGTGAGGAGGGGCAACCTTCCACACTTTCTCCGACAAGCGGGGTAGAAGAGCCAGAAACGTGCCCTTTGCACTGTCCTCGTACTCGTACATGTATGTTTCTTTTTTTCTTTCTCTTTTTCACTTTTTGTGGAGAGGGAAACGAACGGGGCTGTAACCTATTCACTCGAGTATGATACTCTTTCGCCTATTTCTTTTCTTTTTCTTTTTTTCGGAGATAGAGCCCTTTCCTTCCTCTTCCTCCTCCTCTTCTTCTTTTGTTTCCGGGCAGAGGAGGTGGGGGATACGGTGCCCGAGTCTCGGTTGCATGGTGTTCTTGCCCAATCGGCGATGCGGTGCAGGTAATTTGATCCGTTTCGTTCTAGTGCTCCCAATGATGTGTGAGAGTGAGAGGTTGTGATGAACTGAGTTTTTTTAAGTAAGGAAAAGAATAAAGAGTGTGAGTACGAGTAAATTTATAGTGCTGTGGGGGGCGGTGGAGAAGGGGATCGTAGTACTGTCGGATGTACGAGTACTTGTATCATACTATTTTCGACGTTTTGTAAGGGGGGTACAGTACTGTACCGGTACTCGAGTGCTCGAGTACAGTAAAAGTACTCGGGCAGGACATTCGGTATTCGCAAGAACAGGCTAATAAGAAGAGATTAACGGTGGAAAAGCATTCTGGCCCGTTTATCCTATTCTTTCCTTATTTCCGATCTTGTTTCTTTATTTTATTTTATTTTATTTTATTTTAATTTAATTTAATTTTTATTTTACCTTGGTCCATCCCTCTTTCTGGTACCGCTGTACCGCTCCTTATCGGACTGTAACGTATGGGTAGGAGGAGGAGGATTGCTGGAATTGAGGCCCACTCCATCGCATCGCGCTGCCAGTACGGTAGGTAAATTAACCATGGACCCTATTTCCTCGCCTTACTTCTGTTACTTTTTCATTTTTATTTTTCTGGTACTCTACCAGTGCTCGAGCGCAGCATGACACAAGAGCCGGCGGGTGGTGCCATGCTCTGCAGTATATCCGCTGCCGCTGCGGCTGGAAGCCTAAACTGCCACACGAAGGGTATTCGTGCGGGTACCATACAGGACTACCCTACGAGTACAGTACAGTACCGGTAGTAAGTTACTCGTGAACACACAGTGCGCACAGGGGACATGTGTGTGTTCAGTATTTCCCAAATGGCGCGATGGAAGAAACCACTAAACGCGTCCCTCGAGCTCCTTCCTGTAGCCAATTTACGCCGCCCTGGTCAGTTCTATGCGGGGGAAAGGGGGCAAAAGGTGGTCTAAACAAATAACCCCTTTGGGAAATCCGCTACCCGATGGCGGAATTGTGTGGGTGACTGCCGGTTGGTTGGAATTTGCCATCTAATTTACAATTACTGGTACAAGTGCCAGGGGAGATGTTTTCGTACACCCAATGCCAAGTAAATAATTGAAGTACAACAAGAAGGATGGACAATTACTAGTATTTTTGCTCAATGGCTATAGATCCAAGGAGGAGCTCCTAGTATATTTAAAATAATGTTGCTTAGAATAGGCATAGGGTAGTAAAAGAGTTTGGTAGTAATTAGAAGTATTGTGAATATGAAAATACCACTAGTGACAATACTATAATGATATTAGAAACACCAACAAAATATATTCAGAAGAAACAACAAAAAACCTGCTTTTTAAGAAAAAACCAATAGTGGCTCCTTAGATAAAAAGTTAATAAGAGGGAGGAGGTTGGCTCAAAAGTAGAAGATGAATTTAAAAATTATGACTCCAAGTACTTTCATTTCAGAGACTCCTGTACGAGTTCTTATTTCTATAACTTCTTCTCTCCAGTCTAATATCCTGAGATTATGTCAACATACAACCTGGTTCTTTTGCTACATTGTACAGGAGGTTGACATTGCTTTTAGCACTGTTTATTCCATCTGCAGTGTACCAACTACTACTTAGAAAAAGAAGATAGGGAGAGCAAAGCTTCGAACAACACCTCTTTGCAAGAAGCTCATAGCTACTGCTAATACCAGCCAATAAAACCACTTGCTACCCTTAGTTCAGATGGCTGAAATTGCTAATAAAACAGCTAGTACTGAAACTCTGTAAGATGCTTTTACTACTAAGAGCTATTATTGTTGAGTAGCTTGATTGTATTCTTTCCTCAGTCCGGCAGCCAAGGTTGCATGTGTTACAGATAGGGGCTTGGAAAGGTAGTAGCATGTGGTGGGAATTGGTTGAGTTGGTACATGGTGGAAATTGGTCAAGGAGTTGGAAGGTTTTAGTTAGGCATATGGGTAAGGCAGATTAGTTAGGCTTTGATACTCTAACTTATATTGAGGTCATGGGGTCTTTCACAACTCATCGTTGTGATTTGTTGGTATGTTATGAGGGGTTGATACACTGGGGTGACTCATAGTTGTGAGTCACATGATGTTATGACTTGCATAGATGACTCGAATAATGAGTTATGTGTTTCATGCATATGTTATAAATAGTGCATATGACAATTGCAGGTAACTCAAGGTTTGGAGTTACAGGATTACAGTTGGCAGGAAGATTAAGTATAAAAATAGTTATTATAACCTAGGAGGATGAGCTCTTCAGGCTATCATCTTTGTATCTTCATAGCTATAACTTTACTATTCTACTATTGGCCTAAGTGACAACATTGCATACATAGTCTTCTGAGTTGGTTATCAGGTAGAAGCCTCAAGTGGTTAGCTTCATAATGACAAGAAGAAGATTAAGAGTCTCAGATGTACGAGACCCAGATATTGTCATCTGTATGAGACAGTAATTATAGGTAGGAAATATTACATTTTATAGCATAAACTTAAATACACTTGATGAAACAACAAGACAGACAGTAGTAACAACAACTTCACAATAGGATCCAAATGGATAGTTGCAATGAAAATGAAATCAATGATCATCTTTAACTTTTAGGACTAGGAGAAGTACTTAGTTAGATTAGGTCATCGCAAGGAGGAAGCAGACCACTAAGTCTAGTTATACCAGAACAATAGCAAGAGATAATCTTGTCATCAGATGAAGAACAGGAAGCAAGAATGTTGGGAGTGGTGACAACTGCAATGTAGTCTCAAATAGTGGGAATGACAGAGGAACAACTCACTATACTACCAGAAACAATAAAGGCCAGTAGACCCAATGGGGGCAGCACGTCAAAATCAAAGGAATCCAAGGTGTTCAGAGAAGAAAGGGCAAAGCTGTAAGAATTCCTCTCTCAGCTAGAGAGGTATTGTAGAGCTAAAGACTATGGGGAAGATTACAAAACTACTAAGTTTACATATGCAGAGTTGCTACTATGCCACACAGCTGGCAAATAGATAACCCTCTATGGCAAAGAATCTAAGGATGAAGAGTGTGCAACCTGGGACAGCTTCAAGGAGATACTTGGAGAATGGTTTGAAAATATCAATGCAAAACAAGGAGCATGCAACAAACTGGAGACCATGCAACAAGACAAGAAGAATATGACAGATATCTGGAATAAGTTCTAGCACCTAGCAGTGGAGGCTGAATATGATAATACCATGCTCTGGTGTTTCTTGCTGAATGCATGAAATACTCAGTTACAAGATGCATAGGGCAAGGTGTAAACTAATTATATGACTACAGCAGATTTCGCAGTATAGGCTATCAAAAAAGAACAATAGCTAGACATGGTCAAATACATCCAGGAAGGAAGAACAACGACTGAGTACAGAGCTGAGCCATAGAACCAGGACAGTATATTCAGACACTCATCACTTACAACTACCTAAGGAGGTGATGCTATGGACTAGGACACAACTTGAAGGAGGCCAAACATCAACCTATTGAGAGAGGAATGTCATAGGAGGATAATGGAAAGACTATGCCTTATGTACTGAAGGAGTAGCCATATGTTATACAACTGCAGACTATCTAGAAAGAGCTAGAATGGAACCCGACCAGGAAAAATAGTGCTAATAAGACAAAGACAACTGGCCACAACTATGATCAGGCTATGTGGGATGAATCGCAAAACAGAAAATGATAAAGGGGAAAAAGACAACGATTCACAGCGATAGGTAGTCTGAGAGAGAGGATGCAATTGAAACCTATTACTCAGGAAAACAACTATGTGATACTATAAATAGCACTATTAGAATATGAATGAGATTATATTATAGTTAAGACACTTCTATAGGGCAAAAATAAAGCAGTTACAATACGTATGATGATGGACCCAGAATCAATGAAAAACTTTATTAATAAAGGAATATGTGACAAATATGGGCTTACCACTATTCAGGCCAAAACCCTAAGAGAAATACACTTTACAGATAGAAAGAAATGTGCTATAGAGCTGATTACCTATATAGCGCCTGTCCCCATAGTTACCAGCAGCTATAGGGAAGTAGTGAGCTTTTAGGTGGCCAATCTGGGGAGCCATAAGGCAGTTCTAGAAATGACCTGGCTAGGACAACAAAGTTCAACTATTGAGTGAGAAAACAACAAGATTATATTAGTGAATGAAAGGTATATAGCAAAATGTCTGTACAGTTCACTAGTGGTGTACATGATCTCTAAAGTGGAAGCTCCAGAAAGGAACTTGATTGCCAAGTTCTCCAAGAGCCAGGCCCTGAAAGACCTAGAAAGCAGAGCCAGATATAGTCAAGAGGCTTAATAGATCAGAGTTAAGAAGATAACAACAGAGGTAAAAGTACCTACTAAGGGTTCAGCAAAAGTGGTAGGACACGACCCATATAGCAAGCAACAACAGACAATAGTAGCTAAAGAGCAGATGTTAGAAGTAGTAGGAATAGCCGTGGGGCTACCATAAGGCACCTATGGATAAATGGCTCATGCAGCTGTTTAGCAGTTAAGCACTGACTGATAACCAATTCTGGGGTAATAGACGCTAAGTATACAGGTGAAGTGATAGTAGTTATGGTAAACCTAGATAACAAGAAATACTGTGAGGAAAAGAGTATTAAGATCGCATGGTTAATCATTGAAAAAATCAATAATAAAGATCTCCAAGAAGTAGAAGATCTAGAAGAAACTACCCAGGGAACAAAAGGGTACAGAAGTATGAACCAATTACAAAGGAAAGGTATGAGATCCTTGAAACAAGTTGAGATCAATAAGATCATGACAGCAGTATTTGGGAATTTTTACTGAGATAGAGAAAGCATGGGAATTCTCCAGTTGTGATAGGATTAAGAACTTATCATCCTGGCCAAATTTAATATAAGTAAAGAGCTGGCAATCCAACACAAACACTAGAAAGAGGACAAACAATTAGACCAGCAAATACTCAAGGAATAGCATCCACACTTATAGCTATTCCTAGAAGAAGACACCACGGAACTACTACCACATTGGAATGCATTGGACTTGGAAATAGGATTTAAGAAGGATACTGTATTCCCAGGAAAATGGATTTACCTGCTAGGTGATATGGAGTTACAGGAACTCAAGATCTGTATCATACAGAACCTACGAAGAGGGTGGATCAGGGACATCTCCGCAGAGAGAGAGTTGCTAATACTCTTCCTGCAAAACAAGGGTAGAAAATTATAGCTATGTGTCAACTACAGTACCTGAGTAAAAGTCTTGCTGATCATGTGATTTTCACACATTTGGCTACTATTACAGATTAACAAAAATACCGTTAACTAAAGAACTACATGGTAAAGTCTTTGGAATTCTAGATAATAGTAGAAGAGTCTATAGAGGTATGGTAGAGCAAAAAGAAATAGGGAAAAAAAGATTAATATCCTGTACACTACTATTTGGCTACGATAACTGAAGCCACTCATCTCAGGATGGAGAGCCCAAGTTTTTCAATGAATTTTGGAGGAATTGTAGCCCAAACCTCAGCGAGAACTACAGCCAGGAGTGCTTTGATCTTGTTTGTGCTTCCAGGAGTTTGGACTATATTAGGATATTGCCTGTGAAGATACTTTTTTAACTCTACCTAGACATGTTCTACAGGGTTGAGGTCTGATGAGCATAGAGAATGGTCCTCTAGCTTGACACCAGTAGAATCAAACCATTCTGTGACCACAGTAGCGGTGTAGACTAAGCAATTATCTTGTTGGAAGATGGTGTGCTAATAGTGTTGTGAAACCTATTCAAGGACCGAGATAACACAAGTTTCTGTAGCTGTATATAAACCCATTAATCAACACTCCTCATGATCAAAGGTACAAATGTCCTTTAATTCAATTCCCAAAAGCAGCCCCAAACTATCAATGAAACTCCTTGTCCTATTCCAACCGGGTGGACATATTGAGGCAATCATTTTTCTAGTAGGAAACAAAAAATTCACTTTTGCTTTAGATCCTAGCTCTGTTCTATAGTGCACTCATCACTATAAACAATTCCCTCAAAATCTGCCATATTGTGATGGCTCCAAACTAGAGTCTATTCAAGTCACTTTTTTGTATGTTCTAGGGTAAGCTTGATACTTGTTTTAGTAACCCATCTCTGGATATTTGCTTCTTGTAGAATTCTTCTGACTATATCAACTGAAACATGGGAGACATGGGAATCCCAAGGTACTACTGAGTCTACAAATGATTTTGTCTAGTAGCACAAGGCATCACATGCTTACTTCAGTTATCAGTTTCGCTATGGTGTCCAGTATATTGTTTGTTTGCTGTACTTACTCTCATATATACTCTTGATAGAAAATTCTATACTATCGAATATGGCTAATTCCTGTGGTATGCGACAACTGATATCTGCTGGAAAACTCAAAAGAGTGTGAGAATTATCCTTTTCTCAGTATTGTCTAGGTTACGGCAGATAGTTTGATACTTTTTTTCTGGCATCTTGGTTGGGTTTATACAATCGGGAGGTAGTACAACAATCAATTGTTTTATTGGTATATTGCTTAGTCAGCCTATCACAAAGACTTTTGCTCAGGTACTACTATACTACGCCTTCAACAAAAGAATGAATAAGGACTGATACTACCTCGTCTGTTGTCCTCTGTTCAGCCTTGCACTTTGGGCCTTGGCTATAAGGCATTTGCTTTAGGGTTAGAAGAGTATGGGGCTATACTGCTCCTTTCTGGGTCTTGGGGTTTCTAATTTGTGGGGATCTAACTGTTGTCTCACTGTCGGGTAGGGTTTTCCTTAGTTATTTCATGTCTGTGGTTGTGTTGGGTTCGCTGTATTCAGCTCCACCACTGGGGGTCCGAGTTTTTATACCCCAGAGGGTTTTCTCCATGTGGCTTCTTGTGGGTGGGTAGACTGTTATTGGAGGTTTTTATCGCTATACTGTTAATGGTCCATGCGTTCTTTATACCTAATTAATAAACAAACGAAATGAGTTAAAAAAAGAAATAAAAAAAGGACTGATACTGTCTACCCTTGATCTCAGACACTCTGGACCAATTAGAATAAGCAAAGTCTTTCACCAAACTTGATATAAAGGACGTGTGCCACAACATCAGGATCAAATGAGGAGATGAGTAGAAGGCCATCTTTACCATATGATATAGAATAGAAGAATGCTTGGTCATGCTATTTGGGCTTACCAATGTTCTGGCAATGTTTCACAGATGGAGCAACAGAGTATTGAGCCAATATTTGAATGTATGCTGCATTGTTAATCTGAACAATATACTCCTATACTCTATCAATATAGACTAGTACTAGAAAGATATCAATAATGTTATACAGGCTATATAGAAGTCTAGAATGAAAGTCAAACCTATGAAATATGAATTCCACAAACAAGAGGAGGAATATCTCAACTTTACCATCAACCCGGAAGGATTAGAAATAGATCCAGTCACAACCCAAGCAATTTGGGAATAGAAACTGCTTTGGGCAAAAAGCGATATTCAGTATTTCATGGACTTCTATCACTTCTACCACTGATTTAGGAAAGTGTTCTATCAAACATTGAAGCCGATGTATTATTTACTCAAGCAGGATACCAAATTGAACTGGGGTTTCAAATGGGACAATACATTTAATGAGTTACGACTAAGATAATAAGAGCTCCAATCCTAGTGTATTTCGACCAAAGTTGAGAAATGGCGGTTGAACCAGACGCTTCAAAAGTATATCTGCTCAGGAATCTTGTCCAACAAGTATGAAGATGGACAATGCAAGCTGGTGGCCTACAGGTGCAAGATGATAGCACCAGTTAAGTACAACTATGATATATATGACTAAGAACTTTTTGCAATCATTCAAGCTCTTAAAGAGAGGAGATGTTATATCAGGAACACCAACTATTGTACCAAGATCTTAGCAGATCTTATGAACTTGGTACTGTTTATGACAATAAAAGAACTGATCAATAGACAAATATGCATGATGGAAAAGCTAAGTTAGTATGAGTTCAAAATTGACTGGCAACTAGGAAAAGAAGGAGGAAAACTAGGTGCTCTCACATGAAGTGTGAAAGAGTGACCACAAAAGAACAAGGTTGAAAGGATTACCAAGAAGCAACAAATTTGGTTGCCTAAAGAGAGACATTTTAAAGCAATAGAAACAGGTAAGATTCAGGACGATATAGGCGATACGATCAAGGATCTAAGTGGATGAGATAAAAGGATATTGAAAATCTGAAAAGTATGAAAAAGAAAAGATAAGGAAATGAAGATTGTGGCACTTGGACTGTGTAGGTGGGAGGGAACCCACCTGTAATATGATGAAAAAATATGGATAACAGGTCAGGAGGAAATTTAAACAGAATTGATATAAGGAAGCTATGACCTACCTGTAGCAGGATACAGAGAAACAGCAAAACTTAATAAACTGGTATACTACAAGTATTACTGGCTAGGAATATAAGAAATGATTAAATGATATGTTAAAAACTACAACATTTGTGTGCATATAAAGGTTGTATAATACATACTCTGCAGACTATTGCTACCAAACTAAGCACTACACAAATTATAGAAATTCATATTGATAGACTTTATCACAGACCAGGCAGAATCAGAGAGTTATGATACCACCATTGTAGTGATAGATCATCTGACTGAAATGAGTTATTTTATTCCATGCAGGAAAGACAAGACTGTACTGCAGTTCATATTAATATTCCTAAGACAAATCTTTCAACTACATGGTTTATGGAAAGTTGTGTGAGGAACAGAGAATCACTATTCATCTCAGAAGTGTGAAAGGAAACTACAGAAAAGTTAGGTATTCAACCAAGATTAAGCATGACCTTCCACCTGCAAATGGATGGCCAGACTAAAAGGGTCAACAGCATATCGGAACAAGGTCTTTATCTATACCTCAACTATTAGCAAGATAACTGGTACGAACTACTGCCAATAGCAGAGTTTGTCTATAATGATAGAAAACAAGAAATGATTAAAAGAGGCCATTATATGCAAACTGCAGACAAACCCAGGAATATGAGGCTATAGGTTATTCAATCGAATGCAAGATAATGAGTTCAGAAGACATGGTGCTACTTTACAAAGTGTTGCAAACAGAAATAGTCATGGCACAACTCTGGTAAAAAGAGAATTGCAATCAATACTACAGACCCGATTTGAACCTACAATCAAGAAACATGGTATCCTTGTTACTATGAAATATACGAACAATGAGATCTTTGAAGAAGTTGGACTATAAAAAAATCAGACTATTCAACATCTTGGCAAAAGTGGGAAATTGTGCTTATCAGCTGAATCTACCACCCCAGATGGCTATATACAATATATTTCACATCTTACTTCTTAAACCTAAGCTAGACATCAAATCCCACTCTTGAAACAGAGTTTCCTGCTACCTATTGCAATAGATGGAGAATATGAATGAATACCAACTAAGGAATACCAACTCAAAGCAAGAATTAACTCATGCTTTTACTGCAGTAAACTTCAATACCAGGCTAAGTGGACCGGTTATTTTCCCAAATACACTAAAGAGTGGTATTCAGATAGCAATTTCACTAATGCTAAAGATATCATTCTTCTCTTCCATCAGCACTACCTGCAAAAACCAGCCACTGACTATCTGCTCAGAGGTGGAGGAAAATGGCTGGCTGGTAGTTGAAGACTAATTAGAATTGGAGAAGAATATGTGGAGGGCAGAGAAAGAGGTAGAATAGGCAAAGACAAATGCAAATAAGTACACAAAGAAAATATGAATGACCTGCAGTTTTCATAACTACATGATACACAAAGACTCAAAGGTAAGACATGGATAGTGGCCCAGTGAGGCAATGACAATAAGTGACTTAGACAGCTACCACAAATGGGCCAATTCCTGGGAGTAACAGATATAGGAGGAGTATGAACGAGACACTGCAACTCAGCCTGAATACTACTAAATTGACTAGCAGAACTGCATTCGTAGGGTTTGCCCCTACAAATGAAAGCAAAGAAAAGAGACAGCAAAAGAAGCTTAGAGGACAGAGGTGAAGGGAGAAGGAAGCCCAAAGTCATAATTGTGTTGAAGAACATACTGGATAAAATGATTTGCAATAAGGAGAAACAATAATATAAGAGAAAGAACTAATTGCAAGACAGGAGAAAATGATTGACCAACTAAGACAAATAGTTGACAAAATATATGAGGTAAAAAGTAGTGTGGAAGAGGAAGAGGAAGGAAGGGCCTGGGAGTGATGGGCCAGGAAAGACTTGGAAGATTGGTTACCAGGGGAATACCAGTATGTACAATACTATAAGTTGCTGACACATAAGTACGCAGTAGCTATTGAAGAGAGGAGAAAGAAGAGAAAGTAAAGTGAAGCCTGATGGGAGTCAGGCTGGAGTTAGAGGGGCTAATATTGTGGATAGTGACTTAGTAAAGTGGTAGCATGTAGTCGGAATTGGTTGAGGTGGCATGTGGTGGGAATCGGTCCAGGAGTTGGAAGGTTTTAGTTAGACTTGCTAGTAAGGCAGATTAGTTAGGCTTTTGCACCATAACTCACAATGGGGTAATAGAGTCTTGCATGACTCATGGTTGTGAGTCATGGGTATGTTATCATTGGTTGATACACTTGAGTGACTCACCATTGTGAGTCACATAATAATATAACTTTTGCGTATAACTCATTATTCTAATCATGGGTTTCACATATGTGATGTGATTAGCACATATAACTATTGCAGGTGACTCAAGATTTAGAGTCACAGGGTTAGGGTTAGCATGAAGAGTAAGTATAAAAAGTGTTATTAGAATCTAGGAGGATGAGCTCTTTACACTATCACCTTTGTATCATCTTACCTATAGCATTACTGCTCTACTATTCACTCAAGTGGCAATATTGTGCATATACTCTCTTGAGTTGGTCATCAGAATAGAGCCTTGAGTGCTTAGCTATATGATGACAGGAAGAAGATTAATAGTCTTGGATGCACAAGGCTGTAATATTTTCTACCAGTTAGTGTGCTCCTTCACACTGGAGACAATACCCGAGTCTTGATCATACAAGACTCTTCTTCTTCTTCCAAGTCAGGTAGCTAAGCACACAAGGCTTCGGTCTGATGACTTGCTTATGAGAGGATATGCACAACATTGCTATGTAGATGGGGAGTAAAGTAGTAGAGTTATAGGTAAGAAGACACAAAGATAATAGCATGAAGAGCTTATTCTCCTATGTTCTAGCAACCTCTTTTATGCTTACTCTTCATGCCAACCCTAACCCTGTGACTTATACCTACAAGTCACCTGCCATAGTGATATGCACTAACTACATTACATGCATGAAACCCATATGGAAAAGTCATCATATCATACAACTCGTAACTGAGGTTGTTAAAGCATATCAACCAATCATAAGATACCAACAACTTATAGCTGTGAGTTGTGTGAGACTCTATGGTCCCAATAATGAGACAGGGTATGAAAGCCTAACTAATCTGCCTTACTGGTAAGCCCTAACTAAACTCTTCCTTTCCAAGCCTATTCAAAAACCTGACTTAACCTGTCTTCCAACCCTGTGACTATTTGTGGTATTAGCTCCTCTCTCCCTCCAGTCTGAGTCCCATCAGGCTTCACTCTACTTTCTTCTCTTACTTTTCTCTTCTATAGCTGTAGAATACTTAAGGGTCTGCAATATGTGATATGTTACATTCCTGTATTCTTCCAGCAGCCAATCTTCCAAGTCCCTCCTGGCTTAACATTACTGGGCCCAGTATACTTTCTCCCCATCCTACCTCTTTCTTGCTTTATTAATCCTGTCAGCCGTTCATCTCAGCCAGTTGATTGATCCCTCCTATGTCTTGATTAGTTCTTTATATTATATTCTTACCTCATCCTAGCCCTGAATCATTTCGTGCAGGGTGTTTCTTGGTACAAATGAAACTTTGTGCCCCCTTTTCTCTTCAAGCTCCATTCTTAGGACTTGTTTTGCCACCTGTTTGCTTCGCTGCCCATGCTAGAGGCAGAACCAGCATACGCACTTCAACCAGTCAATTTCCTGATGTTTGAGCCAGGTCGGGACCTCAGATTCATCCCCTTCCCAGGTTTGCTATTACCAGGAGTTGGCCCATTTCTGGTTGCTGGCTGAGTCTCTTGTTCTAGTGACCTCATGCGGCCACCCGTCTTGTCGTTTCTTTCTGTCTTTGCGGATCATGCAGTCCGTATGACTGCTTGCCATCTAAGTCTTTTTTGAGTATTCTTTCCTTTTAGCTTTTCCCTCTGCTCCCTCTTTCTGTACTCTTAGCACATTCTTTTCAAATTCTTGGCAGTTTTCAACTGCCACCCAGCTATTTTCTTTTACCTTAGGGTAAATAGCTGTATACTGGTCTTTGTAGGTAGCACTGGTGGAAGAGGAGGATGACACAGTTAGAGTGGGTGAAATTGATGGCAGGAGACCATCCTATATTATATTTGGGGGAGTAACAGGTTCACTTAGCAGGGTATTGAAGTTTAGCCTAGGGTGAGCGAGAATTGATTATCACTTTGAGTTTATATTCGTCTTCTTAGTCTATTTCGATACGTGGAGTGGGAAGTATTTTTTGGGAGGAGAACTTGTTGTCTGAGTAGTACCCAAGAAGTAAGATGTGGAATATATTGTGTATTACCATCTGGGGCAGTAGGTCAAACTTATCAGTATAACTTTTCACTTATCTCAGGATCTTGAGTGGTTTGTTTTTCTTGGAGTCCAGGTTCTTTAACAGTTCCATGGTTCATACATTTTGTGGCAATAACCATACCATATCTGCTGATTGTAGATTTTGATTGGGCCTTTGGTGTTGATCGTAGTTTTTCTTCTGTCTGGGTTGTACCATGACCATCTCTGTTTGCAACACGTTATGAAGTAGTGCCATAATGTCAGGGTTCATTATTATGTCTTTGGTCAAATGACTTATAGTCTCTTGTTCAGGATCCTACCTGTAATTTGTACAAAATAACTTGTTTTTAATCATTTCCTTTCTTCCTTTATTGCAGGCAAATTCCACCATGGGTAAGAGTTTATTCTAGTTGTACTGCTAAGAGTTAATGCATGCATGCAGATATTGTTCCAGTATCCTATTGATCTTTTCAGTTTGTTTATCTATTTGTGGATGGAATACTATGCTCAACCTTCATTAAATTCCAAACTTTTCTGTTATTTTCTTTTACATCTTGGAGGTAAATAGTGATTTCCTGTCTATGATCACAACCCTTGGTAGTCCTCATAGTTGCAGGATTTCCTCCAAAAAGGTTATGGCAAACTGGTGTACTATCATGTTTTTCCAGTATGGAATAAAATGACTCATTTTGGTCAGATGATCTACCACTATAAGGATGGTATTATAACTGTCTAATGCTGGTAAGTCTATAATGAAATCTATCAATATGGATGCTGATGGCTTATTAGGTACTTCCTTTAGTTCTAGCAGTCACTGTGGTACATCTGATATGACTTTGGTCTTTATACAATTGTCACAGTTTTTGATATATCCTGTAATTGTTTCTTGTATTGCTGGCTAGTACTATTGGTGGTATACTAGGTTGCTAGGTTTTGCTGTTTCCTTATAACCTGCTACTAGTAGATTATGGTTTTTTTGTATCAATTCTCCCTGAATTTTCACATCACCTGATATCTATATCTTATTATTGTATCAGGGATAGTCACTGTCCCATTTGTATAGTCTAAGTATGATATCTTTCATTTTCTTATATCCTTTTTCTAGTACTTGTTTTATCTGCTATATTTTCTAGTTCTTTTTGTTTATCTCCTTGATTGTGTCATTTATATTGTCTCAGATTTCTATGGTTTCCATTGCTTCAAAATACCTATTCATCAGGAGGAGTGTTTTCTTCTCTTTTAGTAAACGTTTCATTTTGGTGCCTTTTTGGTTACTCTTTCGCTCGTCTTGTAAGAGTATCTGACCTCCCTCATTTCTTTCCTATCAGATATTTGATCAAAAAGTCTTCCTGGCTCAGCTTTTCATTTATCATATTCAGCAGTCATGTAGTTCATTTATTGTTATGAAGGGTAACAAGTTCTTGTAATCAGTTAGAACTGTGTCATGATAGTTGGTATACTAAATATAACATTTCCACTCTTTATGAGCTTGAACTATTGCTAGTAGCTCCTTTGTATGTATGTCATAGTTGCATTCTGCCAGAGCCATCATCTTGGACCTACATGCAACTAGTTTTTATTTTCTGACTTCATATTTTTACAATAGAACTACAGAGTATGCACATTTTGATACATCCATCTAGCTTATCGTTTCTCTTACAGAGTAACAATGGACTAAGATGGGTACTGTCACTAACTTTATTTTTCACTTGTTGAATGTCTTGTCTTACTCGCTTCCTTAGTTCTATTTGATGTTCTCGTTGTAGAGATGGTAAATTAGTTTTACTATTCAGTTGAATTGCTTATTAGAGCAATAGTAGAAGTTACAAAAGCCCATCGCACATTGAATATCTTCACAGGTTTTCATTGCTTCCCATTCCCATATTACTTAAGCTTTGACCGGATCTATCTGAATATCCTCTTAGTTGATATTAAAGCCAATTCCTGTTTGCGGAACTTGCATTTCATAGCTTTGACCTTCATTCCAGAATTCTGTATTGCTTCTATAATGTTGGTGATATCCTTTTGGTATTGTTCTATGTTTTTAGAATATATGAGTACATTATCTAGGTAGATAATACAGCAGATATCTAGGTATCTTTGTAATACTCTCTTGATACATTGTTGGAATGTTGCTAGAGTATTGGTTAGTCTAAATGGCCTTACTAGGTATTCATATGTCTAGTACCACATGACAAAGGTCATCTTCTGTTTATCTCCTGGTTTGATTCTGATGTTGTAGTATGCCTGTTTGATGTTGAGCTTGGTGAGGTACTTTTCTGATTCTATTCAGTCTAGGGCCTCAGAGATAAGTGGTAGCAGGTACGGTTCTTTCTTCATTATCTTATTCAGAGTACAATAATCCATACAAAGTCTTAGTTTCCTATCCTTCTTTTATATGAACTACATCATTGATTCTTCTTCTGTGAAGGAGTCTCTGATCTGACCTTATTGTAGTTTTTGTATAATGTATGTCTTGAGTTCCTGTGATTGCGTTTCGCCAAGGTGGCAGATCCTTTTTATGAAAAATCCTATGTCTTTCTTGAACTCTATTCCCAAGGTTACTCCTTTTGACTATGGTGGTAGTTCCATTGTATCTTCCTCTTGGAATAGTCCCCAATGCCAATAGCATTCTTTTGGGATCAACTGGCTCCCTGATTTGTCTTCCTTGCATTGTTTATATTTGGATAACCAGTTCTCTGTTGATATTGATTTTGGTCCACATGGTAAGGCCTTGATCCTATCATAGATTGATAATTCCTGTATTTTATCTATATCAGTTGAACCTGCTAAATGCAGATACTGTGATCTCACAAATCTCTATTTGTTTTGAGGGTTTCTGCTCTTTGTTTGTCATTTGATCTGTACTTCCAAATCACTGCATTCTATAGGTGGTTTTATCAAGAGTCTCTACTTCTTGGAGCTTATCATTATTGATCCTCTCAATAACCAGTTGTGTGATTCAATCGCCTCTTTCTTCTAGGTAATCTTTATTGCATAGGTTTGCCAAGACAAGGTTCATTTCCCCTGTATACACAGCATTGATTACTCTTACATTAGTCCTGTATTGATACTTAACTGCTAAACTACTTTGTGGTGCAATTTGCACATAGGTGCCTAGTGGTAGTCTGATAGCTATCCCTGTAGCTATCATTATCTGTACTCTACCAGGGCTCAGCTGCCATTCACTGGCATACAGGTTGTATTCTGCCACTCCTGCTGCACCCTTGGTTGGTACTTTTGCCTTATTGGTCAACCTCTTGACTTGGATCTATTGATCCACTTGGCTGCTCTAGGCTCTTTGTTCTTTTACAGCCTCAAGCTTAGAAAGCTTTCAGATTAAGTTCTCTTCCAGGGCTTCCACTCCGCAGTGGTATAAATGACTGGTAAACTGATCAGACATTTGGTCACATACCATTCCTTTGTAAACATGATTTTGTTCCTTTCTCACTCAATCATGGGACTGGACTATCTTAGCTAAGGGATTACTAGGACTGCCTTGTAGCTTTGCAGATTGACCACCTGTGGGGTCTCTACTTCTTAATAGCTATCGATATCTATAAGGACTTGTGACTTATAGGTAATTGGCCCCAGAATGCTTTTAGTTCTATCTGTTAGGTATATATCTCTTGGTTTTTTGGGCTGAATAGTATTGAGACCATGTTCGTCACATATTCCTTGGTCAATAAAGTTCTCTGTCGCTCTTGACTAGATCATTGCATGTATCGTAACAATTTCCATTTTGTTGTACAATAGCATCTTACCCAGAATGTGGTCCTATTCATCTTTCAGGGGTTCTGCCAATAACATCACATAGCAATTGGCCAGTATGACAGGCTTCAGTTATATTCCATCCTTCTGAGCAGCTATTGCTTGAGACAGTCATCTTTTTCCCCTTTGTAGTTCTAGGTTTAGAGATTTATCCTGCATAGTTCAGTTGGAGCTGGTGCCTATTGTCCTGGCCTAGTGGGCTGTATTCATCCTGGCTGAGTTCTATTTCGTACGTCCCTCGGCAGCCTACAGTTGCATACCACATGACCACTCCTTCCAGATCCTAGACATAGTCTGCCTTTCATTCTTCTTTTGGATTCCTGCTCAGACAGGTTGAGGTTTGGCCTTCTCCTTGTCCCTTTTAGATCCATCACATGTATAATGAGCAGGGTTAGTACAGAGCAAGGGCCGATAGTTTAAGGCACAATATGGTAGGCAAGAAAGGAGGGAGGAACAGGTGTACAAACAAGACACCTTTGTATCCAGGCTCAAGGAGTTTAAGAACAGGGTCTCAGGGGTCAGGGTTAGAGTTTGCGGGTCCCAGTGATATGAAGAAGAGACAAGTCAGAATTCTTAAGTACTGGCATAGGCAGGAAATTACTAGATTACATAAGAAAAGATAATTATAAAGGAGCATATCCTCTCATATAATCAAGCAAAATCCTCCGCTGACAAATCCCAATACCCCCAACCACTTTCACATAGGCAGCCATACTCTTACATCATTTTCGGTGAGGTGCTGTTATGCAGAACCTCGGCTACTTAATCTATTCTGTCAATAGGCAACAGTACAACTCTGACTCCTATACCTGCAACTAAAAACCCAATGCCACTATACCCCTCTCAGGTGGCTGCAATACTAGCTCCCATCTCCTTCACCGAAGTCTCCTGAGGTGCGTTGCAACCATTCCGGGAGTGGGCCTGACATATTCAGGTAGTGGTAACAGAACTTGTCTATGGCTTGCAGTCTATTTATGGTTTCTGCCGGTTTCCTGTTGGCTTCTACATATCCTTACTATTGTACCAGATGTGGCATGTAGCACTGAACTATCTTAGACTACTCTATCCATTCCACTTGCTATTCTTCCTTACTATTGACTTACACTAGCAGTTAGGGCAGTATCACTTGTCGTAGTAGGGGATGGCAGTTGGTAAGTTCACAGAGTGAAACATGGAAAATATTGTGTATCCTCATGGTAGTAGAGAGGTTAAGGCTGTAGGTATGGGTACCTGTCTGAGCAGTTATTGGATAGGGGCCAAAACGCTTATTATCTGGTTTCTGGGATGGTCGATGGGTCTGGATGTTCTTAGCATTGAGCCAAAGTAGGTTGCCAATCTAGAAGCAGGGAGCTAGCAGGCATTGTTGATTGACATACCTCTATTGATGGGCCTGGGCCTACGCGATCTCAAAATGGAGGTGGGCATGAATGTCTCTCATTTCTTGCTGGAACTCTCCCACTTTAGGCTCCTCTGACGGTCCCCTAGGAGTATACAAGAAACTTATTTGATGGTCAAAACCATAGTTAGCAAAGAATGGGAACAGACCTATAGACTCAGAGGCATAGTTGTTGGTAGTAAGCCCAGCCATGGGTAGCCATAGTGACCAGTCATCTTACTAGTAATTGCTATAGACTAGTAGGTACTGTTTCTGGATAGTATTTACTCTTTCAGTCAGTCTGTTGGTTTAGGAGTAGAATGGGGTAGAAAGCTTTTAGAACACCTGCAGGTGATTATAGAGTGTCTTTCAGAATGCCTAGGTGAACTGGATACTGCAGTCCGAGGTGACAGTAGTAGAGAGACCATAGTATTGTCATACATAGTAGGGGTACCATTTGGTCAACGTCGGGACATCGATAGTGGTATGCCATATGACCAAGTGGCACATTTTGGTTAGTCTGTCAACCACAACTAGGATAGCATCATGTTCCTGACTCCAAGGTAACATAGTAATAAAATCTATAAACAGAGGTTCCTGGGACTTGTTAGGAATTGGGAGAGGGTGTAGGATACTGAAGAGGGCATGATGCAAGGTGTGACTTCATTGGCAAATGTGCCACTTTTTCACAAAGCAGCTAACATCTCAGCACATAGTCAGTAGAAGTGATAGGACACCAGTTCATGGGTCTTCGCCCTTCCTGGATGTCCTGCAGTGGGATGGTCATATACTTCTTGGATTAGTTACAACCATAGCACTTTATAGAGGGGGACGTATAGGCAGTCACAGAACAGTAGTTGGTTTCCATCTCTCCAGTGCTCAGCCCGCAAGATAAGATGGGAGTGGCAGTATCCTTGGCCTAAGGTTTTCAGGATTTGCTTTAGTGTAGGGTCAATGTCATATGCCTCTTGCCATAGACCTTCCAGGGGAGACACTCCTGCGCAGAGTGAAGATGTTCATCAACAAACCTATAGTATAGGGCTTCAATACTGCCTGTACTGCATATTTCCTTTGTTACTCCTCTTCCACTTCAGTTGACCGTTGCATCTGAGCCAAGGTGTCTGCTTTCCCATTGAACTTTCCTGACCGGTATTCGGTATCATGGTCAAATTGCACAAGGGATTCTGACAACTAGTCTTGTCTATGGTTCAAGAGATATTTGGTGATGAAAGCATTTCAGATTGGAATAGTTGGTCATGACTATGACCTTGTGGTGAATAAGGTAACAACTCCACTCCTTGAAAGGATAGACTATATTCTTGATCTACTTGTTAGAGATGTCGTAATAGCATTCAGCCAGGGTATGCTGTCGAGCATAGGAGGCTACAGGGTGGAGCACTCTTTTCTCATCTCACTGTGACATATAACTTGTAGATACAAAGTCTAAGGTGTCCATTTCGATGATCACTTCCTGGAAGAAGTCGAAATGGACCAGGATAGAGGTAGTGGTAAAGGCTGTTTTGAGTTTTCCAAAGGACTACTGACATGCAAGGGTTCAGACAAACAGGTGACACTTCTTTGTAAGAGCTGTGAGAGGTCAGACAAGACAGGAATAGGCATTGATAAAACGATGATAGAAGTTGCCTAAGGCTAAGAAAGTACACATATCCTGCACAGGTTCCGGTATAGGTCAAGTAATAGTGGTTTCTATCTTGGTATTGTCCATGCAAATCACTTGGGTAGTAATAAGGAACCCAAGGTACTCAATCTGGCTCACATGGAACTCGCACTTCTGGGGCTTAACCTATAACTTGGTGTCAGCTAGGGCTTTCAGGACTAAGTGTACATGTTCAACATGTTCTTTTTCAGTCTAACTATAGAAGAAGATCTCATCTAGGTAGTCAGTACAGAAGTGGTCTAGTTGAGAGTGCAGGACCTGGTTGATGAATACTTGGAAAGTGGCAGGGATATTGGTGAGGCCAAATGATATAAAACCTTGGACTCGTACAGACTATATCAAGTATGAAAGACTGTTTTCAACTCTTCCACTTTCTTTATCCATATCAGGTTGTATAGCTCTTGGATGTCAAGCTTGATGAAGGTCTTGGCTTTTGAGATTTGCATAACCGTTTCTGTCATAAGGGTTAGTGGTCTACTGTACTTAATCATACCATTATTTAGAGCCCGATAGTTTATGCACAATTACAATAAGCTGTCCTTCTGTTTGATGAATAGGATAAGTGAAGCTACTAGTACAGTAGAGGGTCAGATGAAGTTCTTCTTAAGATTTTCCTTAAGCCAACCATACAAGGCCTTGAGCTCTAGGGGGAACAGGTTATATAGCGGCCCAAAAGAGGGTTTAAAGTATGGCAATAGGGGAATAGAGTGGTTGTCTGATCAGTGTAGAGATAACTGGTTCTATTCTTTCTCCAGGAATAAAAACATGAAGTTGTGGTATTCTGATGAAACAATGTTTCAGACTTCCTGTTTATTGAGTACCTTGTGGTCTAGGGCCTGCTCAATAGCATAGACTTTGAGAAAATGTGAGATATCTTCTTCCACTTCTTGGATACCTGTTACATTAAAGGTGCAGTTTTTAAGACAGTCAGATTCAAAAGTGATAGTGCCACTAGCAAACTAGATTATTTGGTTATATCGTTTCAGCCAAGAGATACCCAGACTCAAGAAGTATCTACTCAGTTTGTTGATAATGGCTGGTAGTGCTTCTAGGTGGTTATGGATCTAGAACTCTGTTTGGGTCAGGCGGGTAATTATGCCAAAGCTGATAGGTCTTCCATTGATTACCTCTAGTTGAAGGATTTCTTTTTATATAAACAAGTGGAGGTGAAGGTGGCAAGTGAAGTCTCTATCTATAAATGTATATCTGGTTGTTTTGGAGTCAATAAGGGCATAGGAATGGATTATGTTTTGGTTGTTTATAATAATACAGGCTAGGTGCCCGTGGCTTGCATTGGATGGGGTCTCTTGTTCAGATATTGCCTGGCCATATGTCTATGCCTTTCACAATAGAGTCATTGGCCTCTCCGCATTCTGTTATCTCTCTAGGCATCAGTTAGGGTTCACTATTTTGAGGAGAGGTCCATGGGACTGCAGTCCATACCCATGGCAGTGGTGCTCACAGGAGCAGGGTTGGTGGCTTGAGTTTGAGTGGCTATAAGAGCTTGCTAAGAGCAGGAGAAAGAACCTATCTTGTTGGCCATGTAGGTGTAATGTTGTTGTCCAACTTCTTCAACAGCTTGGTGTAGGCAGTCAAGGTCTGTGGAGAGTCTGAAATGGTGGTCAAGATGTCTTTTAGTTCTGGGCTAATACCCTAGTGGAGTGCCTCATGGTTAGCAGCATCATTTCAGTGGGTATCAGTGACAAGGTATTGGAACTTGACAAGGTATTCTACAAACATGTGGTTTTTCTGGGCGAGATCCCTTATACCTCTTTACACTGTAGTGACCAGGTTGGAATCTCCAAAGACTTGCTCCAGTTTGGCTAATAGGGCCTGAATGTCTTGGTAATTGATGCCCTGGGTAGTGATACTGGGTTGTACCTGCAAGAAAGTAGACCCAGTTAAGAGGCCAATAGCATATACCAAACAGGGTTATTCCTTGTCGACCTGGTGGTGATCCCCATAGAGTTTCATATGGAGTTGGATTGTGAATGGGCAGTATTTGTCCATGGTACTGTTGAACCTTTCCAGGTTTTGGATTGAGGCTTTCTAACGACTGCCTGCTAGGGTAGCAGAGCTAGCGGGGACATTAGTAAGCGAGTTGTTGAGTGAGGTGACAGTCATGTTTGTGTGGCCCAGGTATTGTTTGGTGGTGCCAAGGTGGGCCTCAAGGCATTGGCCTTCAAGGTAGGGGGTTTGAAGTTTCTCCATTAGTGTGTGTAGCTGTTGTAATTGTAGGTCAGCAGAGGACTCAGCAGGAGCAGGCAGAATTATAGTTTGGAGGAGGATGTCACCGATGTGGGTGAGATAGTTGTACATCTGGTCATGGCTCAGATTGCTCAGCTGTTCATTAGACTGGCTGGCAGTCTGGTCCAGGTTGGTGAAGGGCTTAGTGGGTACTTCGATTGGTTGTAACATGGTATAGTGTTGGTTGGATCCTTATTGATACAACCTTGTATAATGGGCAGAGTCTATGCATGGTCAAGAGCAGATAGTTTAGGGTACACCACAGTAGGTGAGGCAAGAGGGAGGGACTAGTGTACAAACAAGAGGTATTTGTATCCAGGCTCAAGGGGTTCAAGAACAGGGTCTCAGGGGTCAGGGTTAGAGTTTATGGGTTCTAGTGATGTGAAGAAGAGACACAGTTGTAATTTCCAAGTATAGGTGTAGGCAGGAAATTACTAAGTTGCATAAGGAAAGAAAATCACAAAAAGGTGCACTACCTTATATAACAAAGGAAAATCCTCCACTGACAAATTTCAGTACCCCTAACCTCTTCCTCACATGCAGCTGCACTCTCCCACCACTTTCCATAAGCTTCTACTATGTAGAACCACAGCTCACCTACCCCTTCCATTACTTGACAACTGTACAACCCCCACTTCCATATATATAACCAAAAACTCAATGCCACCATAATCCTGTTAAGTGGACATGACAGCATTACTCCTTTAGGTTATCGTAAGCAGTCTTAGTCTGCATATCTGGTCTTGATTTCACAGTATTGTTATATATTTATTCCTTATCCTTGCTTCTTGGATATGTTTGACTATATTCATAACTTGTTCCCTTTTGCTTCCCTATACTGTGAAATATGCTACAATCATGTTTGTAGTCTCTATCATGGCACACATATCTTGCAACTAGGTATTACACACTTTGAGCAGGAATTGCCAGAGTGTTGCATCGTTGTACTCTGACTCTACAGCAAGGTACTGGAATTCATTCCAGAAGTCTGTCATGTTCTTCTTTCCTTACTGTATTGTTTCCATCTTGTTTCATGCTCCTTGTTTCATATTGATATCTCTGAACAGTATTCTGGGAACTTCTTTGAAGCTGTCCCATATCTCCCATTCTCGGTTTTTCTATCTTTCAACATAGAGGAGTATTGTTTTGCAGGCCTCATGTTGTATAAAAGTGATTCAGTGTATGTCAGCTTAGTAGTACCTTGAGCTGCCCTGTAGATCTTGACTCAGATGTAACTTTCAAGATGTATAAGGAATTGTCATCGATTTGTCCTTTTCTCTGCAAAGACGTCAGGCTCTTTGGCCTTTGACATAGTACCTCTGCTAGGTTTGCCCATCTGTAGCATTACTAGTTAGACCTATAGTTGTTTGTGTATTACTCATAGTGGTTGGACCTGCAGGATAGCTATTTCAGTTGCCACTACTCCTAACATGCCAGTTGCTATTTTTTTGTCTCATGATAGGGTTATTTCCTATTCTTGTTCTTCCAATGCGACCAGGCTTAGGAGTCTGTCTGTTCCTTGCGAACTTGCTACTTGTTTTAATTCCTTCCCTAGTCCTAGGAGTTTAAAGTAATCACTGATTTGGTCATCATTATAATTGTCAATTTTATTGTTATTTGAGGGTTGCTATTACTACTCAATTATCTTATTGTATCATCATGCAACGTCTGTTGTAACACTGTCTAAGGTAATATTTCCTACTAGTCAATCTGCATGTTCATATGGGTAATGAGAGCTGAATCTTGATCATACAACACTCTTCTTGTTCTTCCATATCAGATAGCTAAGCACTTAAGGCTCTTATCTGATAACCTGCTTATGTGAGTATATGCGCAATACTGCCATGTAGGTAAAGAGTAAAGTAGTTGAGTTATAGATACCACAATATAATAATGATAGTACAAAGAGCTCAACCTCCTGGGTTCTGGTGACCCCTTTTATACTTGCTCTTCACACTGACCATAATTCTGTGAGCCATACCTCTGGGTCACCTGTTATAGTCATGTGCACCAACTGCGTTACATGTATAGGACTCATAACTTGCTATTCAAGTTATATGTGAAACTTATAATATTAGATGACTTGCAACTGCAAGTTGTTTAAGTATATCAACCAATCGCAATGTACCAGTGAGTCACAACTGTGAGTTATATGAGACCCCATGATCCTAGCTATAAGTCATAACGTATTATACCTAGTTATGGGTCACCCTCTAGTAATGGGTCAGTTTCGGCCTATATGTGAAAACATCAAAAATCTCAACTACCAACCCAATCTTTCCTTCCAGAACCCAAGATTCCACATAATAGAAGCTATAGACCTAGTCCTTGTACCTGAAAAATATAATGCAAAAATATATAAAGGTAAACCTTTGATATCATGAAATCATAATTTATCACTCTAGTATAAATGCTTGTTGTTGAAGCTTGGGGTTGGGGAAATCCCAGGGATCAATAGCCAGATGTTAGGCTACAGGTCTTAGGTTGATGTAGGAAAAGTATCAGATCAAGGCAGCAAGGATTTAAGGCAGGCTATTCTATTCCATCTTGACTATTTTCCTCAAAGATTTCCTTCCCAATACAGCACACCTACAACTTATGAACTTTCAACAGCAAGCTTTCCAAATTTGATTTTTGATAGCTCTCAAGAAAGCTGGCAGGGAGGGCATAATTCTAGATACTTTGTGGCACAGAATTGATTATCTGGAGCTCTTAGTACACAAAATTGCTAGACTCGTTGGTCTTTCCAACACAAACTTGCATAACTATCTTCAACACAAGACTATATCAGTTCCAGAGGCTTATGGGTAACAGCAACCACTTACCAAGGTTGAAGAGAGTGTCATTATTGACAGGATCAAAGACTGTGATGATAGAGGGATACCTCTCTGCTGAAGACATGTTTTGGACATTGTGTACCAGTTGCAGAAAATGAAAGAGAAAACAGGAGAAATTACAAAGCATTAGATCGATCATTTTATTACTAGACATTCCGAGATTCAATCTAAGGTAGGAAAGACCTTGGATAAGCAATGATCCCTCACTACCCATTCTGAAATCTTTAAAGAGCACCTTAATTACTACTACAATACATGCTACAAATATCATTGTATCAAGCCCGAAAATACTTGGAATACTGACAAGAAGGGATTTGCAATAGGATTGGGTAGTGGTGGTATAATCTTATGCCATGCTGGAAGAAAGAATCTAAGAATTATGCAGGATAGAAAGTGGTCTTTAGTTACAGTGGTTGAAGCAATCTCTGTAAATAAGAAGTCAATTCTATCTCTTATCATTCATGCCTTGAATGCACACTTGATGGGTCACCATAGTAATATCAAATATGAGACGAATACAGATGCCTATTTTATATACTCCAAAGCAGGGTACACCACAACTGAGATCATGTTGGACTGGTTGGTTAATATCTTTGAACCAAAAATAAAGCCAGAAAGTGGAATCAAGGAATATCAAATGCTGGTTTTAGATGGACACAGCTCTCATGTCAACAATATCAAGTTCATTGGATACTACATTAAGAAGAACATCCATCTGATATGCCTCCCTAGCCATACAACCCATATTCTTCAACCTTTGAATATTGGAATCTTCTCTCCTATTGGATCCAGTTATTGAAAGGAGTTGGAAGACTTTCTCTGCAATCATGGACCCAATTGGGTAATGCATAAAGGCAACTTTTATCCAATATATTACAAGGCAAGAGCTAAGGCCATGAGTGAGAGGAATATCCTATCAGCCTCTTGTGCAAGTGGCATGATCCCATTCAATCACCAAAGAGTTTTAACCCAATCTGGACTTCAATTGTCCACATCTCAGTTCAAGTCTATGAATAAACAGCATTCCAGACTCTACCCCCTACCAACACATGCAAAAATATCATCGGAACTTGATAAGATCAGGGATGAGGCCAACAGACTTGAATTTGATAATGAAAATTATACTCTTTTAGATAAAGTTTTGGACTTGTGTAGCAAGGTAAATGCCTAGTCTATTCTTGATGCAGCAACCATTATCAGACTCCAAGCTGTCAAGTCCAGTACTACAGACCACTGCCAGATTAAGGGTGGCCTTATTCTTCATACCTCAGTTCTTTCTAAACTATATAAGAAGTGTGAGACTGATGGAATATACAAAAAGGAATTGGCTGCAAAGAAGAAGATCTCACAACAGCAACAAAAGGCCAAATCATGAGCGATTACCTCCAGGAGAAAGGCTAAGCCTCAATCAAGGGCTGTTGAAAATCTGGAAATCACAGATGAAGAGGAGGATGAGATGGACTATGATGAGTCTACTAACCTAGTAAGTATATAATATCTTTTTCTGTCATATTTTCAAACTAATATCTCACATCTTGTAGGAAGAAAATGCGATTTCTAACAATATGGGTCCAAGCACCATCCACCCTCAGCACTCCTCATGCAAGAATGTTAACTATCAAGTCATTTTAGCTTCCAATTCTGAGGAGAATAGTGATTGAATCATGAACTATCACTTTGGGGTCTCAATACTGCAATTTGTATTATTTCAAAATCCTTTTTCATGGACATCCTATGGTAATCAAAAGCTTTTATTTTACAAAGTTTGAGACCAGGAGAGTCAATATTGAGTTGGTGGTGGCGATTTTTAATGTTTTTACCTATAGGCCGAAACTGACCCATTACTAGGAGGTGACCCATAACTAGGTATAATACGTTATTATGAAAGTCTAACTAATCTGCCTTACTGGTAGGTCTTAACAAAACCCTTTCTTTCCTAGCGTATTCAAAAAACTAACGTAATTGGTCTTCCACTCCTGTTACCATTTGTAACTGAGACTCAGGTGTTGTCACCCATGAGAGAGAGCCCTTATGGGTTGGAAACATTATGGTATACCAAGATTGGGCCCACCACTATGCAGACTAAATACAACCAGATTAGCCTAAAGTTATCTGGAGTAATGAGTCAGTATTCAAAGTGGGAGGATTGTCTTCAAGTGGGAAAGTATAGTTAACCTATCAAGCAGATGGAGAGGATTTAGAATCTTGTTTGTTGCCAAAATTCCTACAATTATAGATAATAATAGTATGTGGATACTTTAAAGGTATTGGATTTCCTTGATATACTTTTATTTTTCTTTTTACAATTTTTTTCTACTTTGCTATAGGCTGTACTAACATACAAAAATATTACTCCAGGTGGGCAGAAAAGTCTATTAATTGTTTGGGATAAAGTGAATTGAGGTAAAACCATTACCACTACTTCATTCAATAAACATATTGTGACTCATATGCATGCATTCTGATATGACCAATCACAACTGCAATTGGATTATATCTATCTCCAGTAGTATAATGCTTCGCTATATTGTACTACCTATATTTAAAATTACCTTAAAACTCTCAGTATTGGAGTATACTTTATTGACTGGCCTCAATCATCACAAGATAGTAGCTCTATAGAAAATGTCTAGCAATCAATCAAACAGTGCATCTGCCTGTACTGACCTTTTCCTACCACTAATAAGTCTTTCTGTATTGCCATTCAAGCAGAATGAGATTCCACCACCCCAGATGAATTAAGCACACTTGTTGAATCAGTGTCTGCTTCTGTCCAGGAGGCAAGTGTACCTTTTTCCCTTTTTAAAGAATTTATACTAACTATTTCTTCAATCTTTTAATATAGGTTTGATGAGCAAATGGAGGTCATACTGGATATTAAAAGCTGCATAAGAATTTTCTCGTCTTTTTTTTCTTATTAATAGCTTCTTTATCTATTCTTATAGGACTTCCATGTTTTTAAAAAAATTTCTTTTTTTTTCTTCTTAGTAGTAATCTTCTGGTTCTTTTCTTTCACAAGTTGTTGGTTAAGCGATGTGATCATATTTTTCTACTCTAGTGAATTCATGTCTCATGACACCCCTGTATTCTTAGATGTGTATGAAAACTTTATCTCTAGTACTTGTACTAGTACTCGAGTACAAGCATTGTATCTCTACTTGTACTAGTATCTTATCAAGCTTCTCTTCAGCTATTTTTCTGACCTCTATTTTCACTTTCCTGGTTAGAAAGGTGGATATGGTCAAAAACTCTTTTACACCCTCATGATTCTCCTTTCTTGCTAACTTTAGAGCATTCATAGGCTTGGGCAATAACTTTCTCATTTGGGTTTATCTGAAAAATGCATCCCTCCTAGTATTTAGCTAATGGTGCTCATTCTAGGTTATTTACTTTAAAACTTGTCCTCTCTCCCCTCTGCAGTAGCATCTCCCTACAGCTGTCTGACTCTTTGATTCAGCCTGACACTTCCGGGATTGATGGCTCTTAGGGGTTGTTTGCTCAGTTAGGCTTGTAACTTTTCCAATGACTGAAACTCTCAACAATGTGTAGTTAGTATAGCACTGCCTCAGACTGCACCCCTGTTCAAGCAGTTTGTGATGACTTTTCTCTGGGGTCTAGTATGCTCTAGCTGGGTGCTCCCATTATATAAAATGAATACGAAATTGGTCTACCCGCTATTCAGCCTATCCCATTAATGGTATCGGGTAAGGCAAAAGTGGGAAATGTTTGTGTTTTCAATGAGTTTTTTTTTTTCTTTTCTTTTTCTTTATTTAAAGTAGTTTTACAGGTAGTGTTTTCTTGCTTGCTTCCTGTCTGGGCCAGGTTGGGTGGTCTGCATTGGCCTTTTTGTTTTCTTTGCAGAGGGGCTGGGATAGTGTCTTTCTTGATGTGGGATATGTGGTTGGTTCCATACCTGAGAAACTTGGAGCAGCTTGTTTTTGTCTTGGCTAGTGCTAGGAGGTTTTTGACTGACATAACCGAGTGTTTAAAATGGGGGTATGATGTTGTGTCTCCTTGGGGGCAGCATTGTACCTTTAAAGCAAAGGTTTGAACCTTTAAGCAAATAAATTCTAGGATTTAACAAAAAAAAAAAAAAAAA
>PYWC01000118.1:153579-180549 GCA_003182015.1 Tuber magnatum
CCCCCCCTTCCTCCACCCACTCTACCCAATTCGTTCGGAATCCTCCCTCCCTGCCCAGTTATTGATTGTCATGTCTGTTTTTTGGCTGTGATATTACTTATCATTAGATTTTGATTCTTTAGTTTTGAGGAAGTTATATATATATATATATGTATATTTTACCGACTTCTGGTATTACAATAGCAGCCTGAAATAGCGTACTGGAAGCCTTGTCTTTTTCCTCCTGCAAGTTGCTGCTAATAGCGTCGATGTGAGTGAGCGTCTCCGAATGCCTATTTCCTCTTTCCAGTTTCCTCTGTACACATTTCCCTTTATCCAATCCCCTCCCACCCCTCCCACCCCATCCGTACCAGTGCGAGTACTTTCTAGTTTTCAGGCCGACAGTTTGGACTATATAAAATACCTTTATATCCCCTCCACCATGTTTTACCACGAGCAGCCCGCCTGCACTCACTCCGTTCACTGACCGAGGGAGGACATTCCTCTTGAATTTTTTTAAACAAGACCGTCAACGCCACCATATCAATGACCCCTCCGAGAGCCCAGCTCGCACCTGCGAGCGCACCGAGAGGACCATCGGCAACGGTCCGAATGGGTTCTCAAGAGGAGTCTAACGGCTCAGAACTCTGCAGGAGATTGCAGAGGTTGAATAAGGTGTACGGGTTCCATACCCATCCGAAGCAGCCCTGGCCGAAGGGAAGCGGTACCCGTTCAAGCGGCCCGGTCACTAGCCCGTGGATCGAAAAGCTGGACGCCCTTTTAGAGTTTTCGTTGAGGGAAGTCGACGACTCCTTCCTCCTTCTCAGCCAGGCTGTGAAAGAGCGGGGGATACCCAGGGACCGGAAGCCGGGTCCCGATGTCAGAGTCGAGTTGGAGAGGGCTTACGAGTCCATCTTGGACGAGAAACTGGCAGACTTCCGGGACAGGGACGAATCGGTCGTCGCCCTGTTCGGCATCGGCCTCGGTGGTTCTCCCAAAGAGGAACCAAACACTTGGCCCTCCGATGACAGGTATGGAGCGGGGGGGGTCACCCAGGATTTAGCGGCGTTGAATCTCACCTCTAACCGGAACAGGGAGGATTTCGTCTTCAAGAGGCGAGAGAAGAATAGATGTGGGGAGGTAATCTCGATGGAGTCACTGGCCGCATCCAGGGAGCGGAAGGACACAAACATGGCGCAGAGTACGCCGCACCAGGGGCCTAGCCAGCGACAGCGACGGCGAAAACACTTACTGCCGGGAGAGATGACCCCAGGTGGGGAGCACCGCTCACGCGAGCGGCCAAGGAATCGGGAGGGCAGGTACGGATTAGCAGAGCCAGAAATGATGCAACGGGCTGAGCAGGCTCAGCACAGATATGGGATGGAGGTGGCGGAGAATGAGCGGGGAGCTCTGCGGCAAGAGTGGCCGGGGTGTGAAGAGGATGAAGGGGGAGAGTATGGGTATGGTCTGCGTCGGATGATACGGGGGAAGGATCGGGAGCGGCTACAGCAGGAGGAGCAGGAAAGGGTGCAGGCCCCGTTACCCCCTTTAATCCCGAGAGAGGGTCTGGGAGACCCGTACCTGGAGTTACAGGAGCGGTCGAGGAGGCGGAGGGGCAGGCAGCCGGAAGTGCCGCTACCTACCGTTAGGCGGCCAACTCGGCCAATTGCTGTCCACGAGGAGGATAGCGCCGAGCCAGACTCGGATGGCACCTTCTACTCGGCGAGTTCGTCAGTAGCCGAGCCCAAGGGGAAGGTCAAAGCAATGTCCTCTGAACTCGAGGATGAGTACGGCGTGTCTAATTTTCGAGTGACCAGTTCAAAGGCCCATGAAAAGCGCCCAATCTTACTCGGCCAAGGGAGAAGCAAAGAAATACGTGTGCCCGTAAAACCAGTACATAGGAGTGGCTATTCGCATGCTTCCGGCGGTTGTGGTGAGCTCTCCCAGCACACTCTCGACAGCTCGGCACCAAGCTCGTTTGTGTCGAGTGTTTTCACAAAGTCCATCACCGCGGAGGGTTTCTCTTCCCCCCGGAATGGAACGTTCCATACCGAAATCACCGATCTCGGCAGCTTCCACAGCGGCGGTGGAACGCCAGGCTCATACCATAGTGATGCTGATCCGTATGGCTCACCTGGCCAGGGAACCGATAACCCGACGGAAGACGATCGGACGGACATCGACGAACCTGGGGAATACGGATACTGCTATCCGCAGGAGAAGGTTACACGAGGGCTTCAGGCCCAACCACCGCGCAGGAAGCGGAAATCGGCTTCGCTCAGACAGGCGGAAAGTTTTCGGCACGTGCCCCTCTCTCCCGTTCTGCAATCTGCCGTGGCTTCGGAAACCAGCGAGCGAGAAAAGCGGGAAAGGGCCAAGCTGGTGGGGTTCTTTGGCGAGAAACCATTGGGGCCGGGATTACTACATGCTGCGGAGGAGATGGGGCATGTTCATTGGGATTTTGCGGCCCGGCATGAGGCGGAGCAGTCTCCTGATGGGATGTGTGATAGGGGTGGTAGCCGGGTGGAGGCATCTCCCCACGTGGTTCCTGATGCCTCGCAACGACCCAGTTTAGGTCCGGGTGAGCAAGGCCATGAGGAGGGTAAAGTTGACAAGGAAGGCGAAGGGGAAGATATAGGTGAGGAGGAAGATCTCGGGTTCGGGGTGGATGCTGCTTTTGAGGCGGAGCTGTTGGGTAAGTTTTCCCCCCATAATCGGCCTTCCATCTACATCACATATTGTCACTCGGTGAATTTCCGTCTTGCTTACTAATGCGTGAAGGTCTCCTACCACCTGAACCGGAAGAGGCTCTAAACAAGGGGCGGGTAAACGAGCCATTGAAGGATATCGAGCATCCTTTCCACACGCTGCCCTTCCAAGTCCAGTATGAGGCGACTCGGGTAGCGTTGAGCAATGGCGTGTTCCCCACAAACAGTGACATTTCGGACAGCATCCATAGCTACTGCGATGATTTGTTCGCGGCCAAGACTTACGCCGAAGTATTGGGAGTCATGAAGCGGTACTGTCCCGGGGCCGCCATGTTAGAAAAGAGCGCAGAGTCGACTTGGAGGGAGTACAAGGGTCGAACAGGTTGGACGGACAACCTGTACATGGCGGGCAGGGCCTCGTTAAAGAATCCGAGGGCGCGAAAGCTGGAGGATATCGCTTTCGATATCCAATTGCACCCTCTGGGAAAATCCACAGGCAATCGGTTCTACAATCGATTCGGGTCGGATAGGTTCTTGACTCTACGCTTGCCGGATATGACTAGCCGTGGACAGAACGGCTCAACCCCCGGAAAGATGGTGGCGCGGAGGGTTGAAGATTGGTTGGTCAATGAGGAGATCGAGCTGGCCAATCGAAAGTGGAGGTGTTTTTATGCGAAGGAGGGAAAGTCACGAAAGAGGTCCCTGGAGGACGAGAAGACGTTCATCAATGAAACGTTTATCCAGGTTATCCTGTTCGCAACCTCGGGTGTGGGTATAGGGGATGACAGGGATGAGATGGCAAGGCTGGGGTTCCGCGGGCTGGATAGAAAGATCAGACGGGAGATGGGCGTGGAGGACCTGCTTAAGTGGCATATCCCTGTGGAGGGAAATGAACATGTCACCATCCCCAAGTTCTGGTCAAGGATAAGTTTGGGTGGGTGTTGCAATTCCTGCTGCTGATACTTGATGACGTTAACGTATGAAAGGATTCTCGACGGCGGTGCCCTCATTCAAATTCGAGCCCTCCCAAGTTGAGGAAGTGCCAGATGAGAAGTCCGCAACTGGCGAGATCATGAACGACGGATGCTCCATTGTGTCGCCAAAGGTTATGCAGGAGATACGCAGGACTCTTGACCTGCAGGAGACTCCTACGGCAGTCCAAGCGCGTCTTGGCGGAGCGAAAGGTGTCTGGATGGTAGACCCTGGGATTGGCTGGAGCTCGGATGAGGTTTTCATCAAAGTGACCGAGTCCCAGTTAAAGTACAGGGGCTACCCAGATGATCAAGACTGGGCTAGGATGACGCTGGATATACTGCACATATCCCACGAGCCCAGACCCGCGACTGTAAATATTCAGTTAATTCCGATCCTTGAGGACCGTGGTGTGCCCTTCCAGGCGCTGAAAGAGTTGGCGGAGGAGCATTTGGAAGAGGACTTGGACGAGCTGTTCAAGGTGATCGACAAGCCTGTCGAACTCAGAAAATGGATCTACGATCGCGGAAGCGTAGCGAGCGGGAGGATATCATATAAGGGTATCCAGGCGACCGGAAGCATGCCTTCCACAAAGCATGAGATGGCCATTTTACTTCTCGAGGTATGTACTTTGAGATATACAACAACGTCGAGCTATTCGATTCGGGCTAACGTGTCACAGAGCGGCTTCCTCGTCCGTTCTTGCAAGATGCTTATGGATCATGTGAAAGGCATGATAGATCAGTATTGCGAGGACTTGAAGGAAAAGCTGCATATCAGAATCCCTCATTCCACGACCCTTCTATGTGTCGCAGATCCCACTGGAACCCTGAAGGAGCGAGAAGTCTCGCTGAGATTTTCCAATGGCTTTCTGGATCCCAAGACGCTGAGGCGGAGTCAGGTCATTACCGGTGACATATTGGTCGCGCGCAACCCTGCGCATATTCCCTCTGATATTCAGAAGGTATGGGTCATGGTATTCCCGTTCAATTTTTATTTGTGTGCGTTAATGAAACTAGGTGAAAGCGGTGGATATTCAACCATACCATTCCCTGGCTCTTAGGGAGCTGCAGGATGTGATCGTCTTCTCCACCCAAGGGGATCAAAGCCTGGCGTCACTTTTGTCGGGAGGCGATTACGATGGCGATAAGGTCTGTATCGTCCCGCTTTCTTTAACAATAGTATGTCCTTAATTAACCTGTCGGTCAATTACAGCCTTGGGTGTGCTGGGAGGAACGGCTTGTGAAACCATTCACCAACAGTCCGGAAACTTACGATGAAGTTGATGCCATGGTTGCCCCTTGGTTCGACAAATCGCCACAGAAGGTCGCCGGGCTAGACCCCGGCCGACCCGGCTTCTTTGAGCGGTTCCTACGGATAGGTCTGCGAAGCTCATTTCGAGACAACTTCCTCGGGCCGTGCACCTCGATTTGGGAGAGACGCTGCTACGAGACGAACAACATCGCCGACTCTGAAGCGCTCAAGTTGGCCAAACTATGTTCACTGCTCGTCGATGCGCCGAAGCAGGGCATGAGCCTTAGGCCCGAAAAGATTGACGAGATAAGGAGAAGGTTTGCCGGGGCGCCCATACCTGCATACAAGGCTGCATACAAGGAAAGGGGTTCGAGAGTTCGCGCGGGGGCCTCTCACATAATCGATCGCCTGCTCCTTGTCGCCGACACAAAGGTCAACGAGAAGCAGCAAGCCTTCCACGATGACATCGGCAAATCCGAGGGCCAGCGCGACAACGATGTCGTGGAACTGTTTGTGCAGGAGCACGAGCTAGCGCAAAAGGACAAGACGAGTGCGCTGTGGATCACGCTTCGGCACTTGACGAAGGAGTTGACGCTTCTGAAGCAGGACTGGACCGATTGGATCCTCAACAAGCGCAGTGGGCCGGACGAGTTCAGGGCTGGGGTGCCCAACTTTGTCCAGCGCTATCGGGGCATCATGCCACCCACCGAGCAAGCCCGGGATCCTGTTGTCGCAAGGTGGATCAAGGAGGGCGGTGCGAGCTTCACGTCATGGGCTATACTGAGGGCTTCCGCGGCCTACTCGTGCTGGGGTGGGGGGAGGGCGTTGGTCTGGTACATGGCTGGCATCGAGATTTGCTGGATCAAGTGCCAGAAGGTGTCCATGAGGGATTCCGATTTGGGGCCGAGGACAATGCTGGATGACATGTATGCACCGTTGGTCACTTCGACCAGGTTTATTAGTGCGACGAGGGAGGGGGTTGACGGGGATGTCGAAGTGGTGGATATGGAGGGTGAAGGCATCTGAGGATAGTGTATCGCTTGGTCAGTCGACGTACTGTAGGTTATCCCCGCTCCCACCCCACACGCAGAAGACGGATGCAAAAGAATTGTTATTAATTGAGTTGTCCCATCGAACATACAGGTAACCAACGCCTCCGGCGAACAAAAAAACTAAAAAACTCCCTGATTTTCCTATCCCGTTACACCCCCATTCATCCCGCTCGAGGCTTCCTCCTCCACCCCACCTCTACCACTACAACTCCACAAAGCAACTGTAAAAAGAGAAAGAAGGGTCTTATTTTTAAAAGAGCCCTAGAGCTCTCCGAGAACAAGCCCTAACCCTCTTCTCATATTCCTTCCGGTCATCCCTCCAAATCTTGGAAGCGTCGATATTCGCGCCGCTCTCGTCGTTCGGCTCGGCAAGCATGCTCATGACGCTGATGAGTATCTTCTCCACACTCTGTATGGGCGACCAACGCTCGCTGGCATCCTCGTACTGGTTCGGGTCGTCACCGGGGGAGTGGAGTATAGAGATGCAGACGGTACCGTCCTTGTACACATTCGGGTGGAACATTTCGCAGGTGAATTTCATTTTTGGGGGATTAAGGGGGTAGTCCTGTTTATATCTTTGTTAGCCATAGTAGGGTTTTTTTATATATTTTTTTAAATTTTGTTTGGGATTAAGTAGGGAGAGATTAATTCTGTTTTGTCTTTTTTTTCTTTTTTTTCTTTTCTTCCCTTTTGCCCGCCCTGTGCCGAGTGAATACACACCTTTGGAAAACTGAGCGTTGCGGGAAAAACCCCGCCTTCGAATGGGGTCTCCTCGGGGCCTTGGATTAAGCATTCCCATTCAAAGAGGTTGGATTCGTCAATGGGTCCCGCGGCTATGCCTTCCGGGGATTCCTTCAGCAGGGCTTTGTATTCTTTCAGGAGGCGTTTGTTTGCTGCTGCAAAGGACATTGTTTTGTTTTATTGTTTTTGGAGGGGTTGTTGGTTTGTGGTGGTGGTGGGGAGTGATATTGCCGGTATTTTATAGTTTAGGCAACTTGTATGTATTAGGCTATGGGGAACGTTGCATGGCAAGTTCTGGGGCGTGGTGGTGGTGGCTGGTTACCCGGTCATGCTCCAGTCATCGTCTAGCTTATGACAACAGTGCGATAACGATACGGGTATGATACCGTAGCAGTAGTTTGTGTGGTTATCTTATCTTATCAGAGATGGAAGCTGTTTCGTCGTCGTGAGCCCTCATGGTACGATAGGGCACCGCTATCATGCTGCCGTAATCGAGGAATTTAATTTTTAATTTCCTGGAGTGTGTATTAGTGAGCCCACACCAAGGTCATCTGTCATATATCCTCGGGCACCTTGCATCTACTCGAATGGTCACGCTCTAACGCTTAGTTGGGTTCACGTATTCCATCCATTCAATTATCCTACAGCAACACGGCACGCCACCTTTGCCCACGCTTTCCGAGAAGCTAGTGTACTCGAGTGCGGTGGTGTTACAATGCTCCCGAGAGCCCTCATCGGAGCGCGACTTCGACCTCCAGTGCCACTGCAAGCGACAGCAGCGCGCACATTTTACACTCTCCGCAGCGCACAGAACCCTCTGTGCCCTCGCCGCACAAGCAATCGTCAAAACCGTGCTAGGATCCCACAAAATCGTGCGTCCACTGGCAATGCTTCCTATCCGCCGCCGCCGCAGAGCAATCCACCCCCCGCAGGCCTCCAAGCCCCCGTGCACATCCCCACAACTGTTATCCAACCCTCGTACCTAACCCCCGCTCATCCCGCGGCTGAAATCTTGGCCAGCAGCGCGCTGGTGGTCCAGCGACAACTAGAGCTCGGGAATCTACTATTGGGTTTCGAGCAGGCTAACAAGTATGTCCTCATGGACCCCTCGGGCGCGCACGTGGGGTTTCTGGCCGAGGAGGAGAGTGGGATTGGAGGCATTGTGGCGAGACAGTGGTTTCGCGCGCATAGGCCTTTCACAGCGCATATTTTTGATAGGGGAGGGAGCGAGGTGTTGAGGTTTTCTAGGCCGTTTTCCTGGATTAGCTCTCGTATTGGGGTCTTTGACCCGTTGGTGGAAGGAGGGGAAGGTAGGGTGATTGGGGAGGCAAGGCAGGAGTGGCATATGTGGAGAAGAAGGTATGGGCTTTTTTTGTACGGTGAGAGTAGTGGTCGGGGGGAGGCGGGGGAAGCTGGGATGACGGGGATGAGTGAGAATCGGACTGCAGACGGGGGATATATGAAGCAGTTTGCGTATATCGATGAGCCCTTCTTATCTTGGTATTTCACCCTTCCTCCTGTGTTGATCGTGGAGTAAGGGAGAGGGAGGGTTGACAAGGAACTCAGGGACTTCACACTCCTCTCCGAAAACAACGAAACAATAGGCTCTGTAAACCGCAACTTCGCCGGCTTTGGCCGCGAACTCTTCACAGACGCGGGTGTCTACGTTCTGCGCATGGACGCCGCGAGCGTAGCTGAAGAACCCAAACACCTGATCTCACAAACCGCCCGAGAAGCGCCCTACCGCTCTCTCGCAGGAATGGGCCAGGCTGACGCAGTAGGTCGTGGCATGACGCTCGACGAGAGGGCTGTTATGTTGGCCACCGCTGTCAGTGTCGATTTCGATTACTTCTCCAAACTCTCCTCTGGAGCTGGCTGGGGTGTTAGGCCGTATGGGATGTTCTGGAGCGAACATAGCCCGATATCTACTTCTCCCGTTCACAATAGCACTGGTGTGGGTGGAGAGATGGCAGGAGAGATAAAAGGAGGAGAGATGAGGGATCCGGGGGGTGGCGGAACTGGGAGCGCGAGCGAAGGGACTACATCGACAACGACGACGGAAGGTGAGTACTCATCGGATGCGGAGGTGCCAGGCTCGCCGGGTCCTGCAGCTAGGCCTGACCCCAGTCCTGGTCACTGGGGCGGTGGAAGTGATGTCGGTAGTAGCAATAGTGGTGATGATGGTAGTTGGTGGCCGTTTGACGAGGAGGGACAATAGCAGTAGGGTTAAAAGTAGCTGTGGGGCTCGAGTGCCACAACATATTTTACTTGACAGTTTTCCTTTTCTTTTTTTCTATTCTTTTTTGACTCGCCGCTTTTATTTTCTGTTCCCGCATTGCTCTCTTTTCTCTTCTCCTTGACTGGAACATTATGATAATCCAGGCGGATTTTGTCAATAGTGGAAGGGATTCATATTGTTCGTCAACTTAGGGTTCGACCAAAAAGCTTTTCGTATGATATGATTCGTAACATCCAAAACACGCGCCTGGCTGAAAAAAACTGTCACGTGACTGTGCAAGTAAGGATGCCGGGAAACATGAAATTTAGGATTTGAGGTTTAGGGGCGCATTTTTGCAGCTGGGGGGCAGGGTACGGGGTTGAGTAAGTTCACAAGAAGCAACTAAGCAGTGGTGTTCTCCTGATGCAAGCTGCAAGGTTCAAAGTCAAGTTTCAAGGTCACAAAATGGGGCTCCAAATTACCAGGTTGGAGCTATTGGCCTGAGATGATTTTGAAAACTGGTCCCTTGCAACCCTGGGAGCTATGTTACAACTCCACTTGTCGATTAATACTTTGCAATCATAGTTGCCAGAATACTTCAGACCTTTCGGGAAGCGATTTCTTGCCGAGCTTTAGACCTACTTCTGGTGTTAACTGTACTACAGATATTTGTTGATTAAATATTAGAAAATGTAGAATTTTTTATTCTGAGTTAAACTCTAGTAATCATCTTAGCCTAGAACCTCATATGACCCATATCTAAAGACTTTTTGCAAAGTGTCTATGATATAGGATGTTTTATTTTTTTATTCTTAAATTTCTTTATGCTATTGAATGTAAAGTTAGAACCTATTGTTAACTTCATATAGAAAAGAAGCTATACTGGAATTCAGTGATGTTTAGACATATATATACAGCTAAGTGGTTGAAAGGAAGAGAGGAATAGATGTTAGAGGTACTAGGAATATCTTAGACTTAGTATCTGGCCCTCCACCACTCTGTAGTTGGTACTAGAGCTTTAGAACATGGTCAATGTATTTTAGTCAGCAAGTAGCTAAAGTACTAGGGCAAAAGTATTCGTCCGAATAGTGGCTACGGAGCGATGCCTCAAAAAACCCCACCACGATGATCAAGTACCCCTCAACTACAATGCCTACTCAAAAGACAGACTACCTCACGAAGTTTGGAAAAGGACAGGTGGTTGCTCTAAGGAAAAAAAAAGTGCCTTTTTCAGAAATTGGGGAGCTCTGTCACGATATGGCTAGAGGAGCGCTAGCCAGGTGACGGCAGCAGGGAAAAGGTTTCACATATAACGTCGCTTGGACGTCCTACAGTTAAATTATGATTCTTTCACGCACATGACCTCGTTAGCAGGTCATGGGGCTCGTTTATGTTTAAATTGGTTTTACGCACATGACCTCATTAGCAGGTCATGGGGCTTGTTTATGTTGATTGCATTTCGCACATGACATACAGTTGACATCATGGGAAGAGTCTAGGCTGGCCGGTGAGGCTTACCGGCAAGGCAGACTCGTTTATGTTTCGCGCGTAACCTCATTAGTAGGTCATGTGGTTGGTTTAGTTATATTGCGTTTGATTTATGTTTGTGCAAAGGACTTGTTAGAGTCAGGTGATGGATTTTGCACCTGACCTTGCTTGGGGATCAGGGCAGGGTTAGGGTTGCGGGAAGAGGCCTATATAAAGGCCGGGTTTTCACAAAGGGGTTAGCTCTTCACATAACCATCTACTATTATTTCCTATCTACTACTTTACGATCTTTACAATACAAAAACNTGGTATGGCCACCTGAGACAGGATTACCACAGCCGTGGGGGTGATCGATGCAGACTATAGGGGCGAGGTACAAGTCCTACTAATAAACTGGAAGGCTAGGCTGGCCGGTAAGGTTTACCGGCAAGGCAGATTCGTTTATGTTTCGCGCGTGACCTTATCAGTAGGTCATGTGGTTGGTTTATTTACATTGTATTTGATTTATGTTTTCGCACGTAACGTCACTTAGAGGTCATGGGATGTTTTATATTTGCGCATATGACTTGTTTAAGTCATGTGATGGATTGTGCACCTGACATCGCTTGAGGATCAGGGCAGGGTTAGGGTTATGGGAAGAGGCCTATATAAAGGCTGAGTTTTCACAGATGGGTTAAGCTCTTCATGCAACCATCTACTGTTATTTTCTATCTACTACTTTACGATCTTTACAATACAAAAACCTTTACGCTCCAATATCATCCGCTAGATGGATCCACTTTAGAGTCAAGAACCTTTCCGCTATGCGGGCCGCATTAACCAAATCAAAGACTGATACTCTCGGCACTGGTGAGAAACCGATTCTTAGTTGGGAATACTAAGATAGGACCCAGAGACTCGAGGAGCTCTAGGACACAGTGCAGTGCAGTGCGGAAGAACCAACCAAGGTCGTTACCTGTGGCGAGTAACACGAGCAGTGGGAAACTGTAACATTTGGTTGGGTCTCCTGCGACACCTAACATCGACAGAATGGCAACTCCAGAGAACTTGGAGTTGACCCAAGACACCGAAGGAGATATCGATCTCACTGATGATACTCTTGACCTAGGACGAGTACGAAACGCCTAAGGTGAAGCAGCAAGCCAACCCTTACGAGCAGCAAGTCCGGTTACACCCGAACAAACTTCACTCCCAGATGCTTCTCCCAACGGAACACCGCGACGAAGGAGGATGGCCGTAGTGGTAACACTAGAACCCCCGACTGGGCCTACGACGCAGGCCCTGATAATGATGGAGGACCAGATGACGAGGTTCCTGGGGGCGATTAACGTCCACCCGGAGTCAAGACCAAAAGCAAAGGAACCAGACCTCTATGAGGGAGACCGCGAAAAACTGAGACAGTTCCGAAGTCAGTTAGAATAGTACTTCAAGGTCAAGGGATACGGAGTCGGAAAAGACACGATTAAGGTGGACTATGCCGAGTGCCTCTTAAGAGAAGCGGCAGGGCAATGGATAATGCCCTACGTGGAAGGAAAACGAGACTGGGTATCAGCCTCGTGAGAGGAGTTTAAAGAAACCCTCCATACCCAGGTTGGGGACAGAAATGCCAAGGAAATGGTGAGGCTCAAACTGGAGAAGATGAGACAAGGAAAGGACAACTTTTGCGACTACTAGCACAAGCTCCGCATGATATCCATTGAGGCGGAATACGACGACCATACGGAGTACCGCCATCTCCTGGGCGGTACCAATGAGAGGCTGCAAGAAGGCTGGATAAGCTCGGACCAGACCAATTGAACGGCAGAAGGCTTCGCAGTATGGGCCGTTGACAAGGAAGACAAAATCAATCTGGTTAGACATGCTCAAAACAGGACCAAGGGGATACAACACCCGACCCCGCCGCGGAATAACCGCGGGACCTACCGACCAACAAACACACCAAGACTGCCACCAGCAGGGGACCTGATGGACTTGGACGCGGCAGGAAGAAGGAACAGGCGATTCCAACAGCAGTCCGACCAGGAATACCAGAAAAGAAGAAAAGAGAATGCATGCCTCCGATGCAGACTGAAAGGGCACTTCATCAAGGATTGTTGACGAAAGGAGACTAAGCTCCAAGAGATAGAAGCGATGGCAAGGACGGAAGGGCAGGAGACTTTAAACGAATAAAGTCCCCAGCAAAGAGTGGTCTGCGGGATGAGGAAAGAGGCAAACCCACCGGCATCGCACACATACCAACCATGAAAAACAAGACACCCCCATCAACGAAAAAAGGCAATAAGGCAACGATCAACAACACGAACAGTTACGAGAATGACAATGAACATCTTATAATTAAGATAAAACCATGCACAACAGAAAAAGAGACGGAAACGAACGCGATGCTCGATTCAGGAGCAACCAAGCATTTCATCAACAGAAACTTCTGTGAAACCCACAGACTACCCCTGAAAAAGCCAAAGAAACCAAGAGACATATACATGGTCAATGGGGAAAAAAGCGGAGCAAAGCAGGACCAATCACCGATACAGCGGAAGCAGCAAGGGAGATAGGGTCACATCACAAAGCCATGACATTCCAAGTAGCGCACTTGCAGAAACACAGTGCCATACTAGGAACACCCTGGCTAAAGCAACACAATCCGAATATCGACTGGGAAAAAGGCCAAATCAACCTCAACAGCAAACTATGCACGCAGTGGTGCCTAGAAACTTCCCCATCAATCGAAACGATCCCTGAAGAACAAGCAATCAGAGAGAACCTGAGAACGCAGATCCTGCATATGAACACCAAACACGAAGAAGCGATCCCCCACGACGAAGGCATAAGGGTATAAGTGTTATACTCAAATGCCAAGAAAACCAACAGGAGGATCTATGAAGGCAGCAGGTCATGACCTGTACAGCACGGAAGACACAATGGTCCCCGTAAGAGGACAGAAGATGATACCAACAGGAATTGCAGTAGGACTACCTGATGGCAGCTATGCGAGAATCGCTCCACGCAGTGGTATGGCCACCTGAGACAGGATTACCACAGCCGTGGGGGTGATCGATGCAGACTATAGGGGCGAGGTACAAGTCCTACTAATAAACTGGAAGGATGAGGACTATATGATCCAAAAAGGGGATCGCATAGCCCAGATGATTATCGAAAATATCGGTACCAGGGAGCTCCGCGAAGTGCGAGACCGGGACAAGACCAACAGAGGTGAGGAAGGATTCGGGAGTACCGGACGAGGAACCCCGAAGGACAACACCCCCACCGAAATGACAGAAGAGAAACCCTTGAGCATATCTTTCATATTAGCAACGGCCTCCGGTCAACTCTATAGGAGAGGGGAACAGACAGGGATCCTCAGATGGGACGAAGAAGAAGACGGACCAACAGTCGCAGAAGCGTCAACGATTAGCACGTGCCTAGTGGTGAAGGAAGAAGCCAAGAAGAAGAAATTAACCCTGAGGCAACTGGTCCCGAAAGAATATCATGACTATCTTGGGATATTCGAAGAAAACGAAAGGATGGACCTTCCCACAGACAAAAGCGAAGATCACTGGATCAAGATAGAGGAACGAAAGGCAGCCCTCTTCATGAAACTCTACCCGTTAAGGGAAGAAGGGTTGAAGGCGCTACGCGAATACCTCCAACAGAACCTGGCCAGGCAATGATTAAGACCATCGTCCTCCTCAGTGGGGGCACCCATCCGATTTGTCAAAAAGAAAGATGGGAAACTGAGACTTTGCGTGGATTTCCGGGGACTGAATGTGGTATCACAAAAGGACAGGTACCCTTTACCATTGATCGACGAAGCACTGGACCGACTAGTATGGGCCAAGCACTATACGAAGTTGGATATCAAGGACGCATATCACAACATAAGGATAGCGGAAGGAGATGAATGGAAAATGGCTTTCAGGAAGAGATAAAGACAATTAGAATAATTAGTCATGCCCTTTGGATTATCCAATGCACCAGCGACATTCCAACGATGGATCAACTCCAAGTTGAGCAAATCCCTGGACATATGTTGTATCGTCTACCTGGACGATATCCTTACCCATTCAGACAACATGGAGCAACACAACCGAGACATACCGAATGTCTTACAGGCACTGAGAGAAGCCAAGGTCAAACTAAAACCTGCGAAATATGACTTCTATATGGATGAAGTCGAATATCTTTGAGTTAGCGTTAACCTGGAAGCAGTATGGACCGATCCAGTCAAAATGGCAGCTATCGATGACTGGAAGGCACCTAAGAGTGTAAAGGGAGTGCAAAGCTTCGTGGGCTTCTGCAACTTCTACAGAAGATTCATTGAAGGGTTTAGCAGAGTAGCTAAACTCCTCTACGATACGACAAAGAATGGAGTCAAATGGAAATGAGGAGAAAAACAACAACAAGCATTCGATGGTATGAGAAAGCGACTTACTACAACACTAACATTACAACACTTCGACCCCACGCTACCCATCATGATCGAGACCGATGCATCCAACTACGTAGGCTCACGTATCCTCTGCCACATGGGAGAGGACGGATTATAGAGACAGGTCGCATTTTGATCAAAAACAATGTTAAAGGAAGAGCAAAACTATAACATTCACGACAAGGAACTGTTAGCCATTGTTCAAGCAGTTAAATACTGGAGGAAGTACATGCTAGGAAGTCAACATGTGATCCGCGTTATCACAGATCACAAGAACCTACTAGTATTTACTACCACCAAAGAACTCAATGGACGACAGATTAGGTGGAGCGAGACATTAAGGCAATACCACCTTCAAATCAAATACCGACCAGGAAAAGAAGGAGGAAAGCCGGAGGCATTGTCTCGGAAGACGGAGGACTTCCCCGACAAGGAAGAAACAAGGTCGCAATGATAAAGAATACTCCTGTGGAAAGGGAAGTAGTTCGCAAAAGAAGAAGACGAAGACAGTGGATACTAATCCCTAAGCGAAATAACCACGGCCACCAGCAATGAGGACGGATACGAAGAATGGATAAAAAGAAAGACTGCCAGCGACACGGAAATCAACAGGATCAAGAAGGCCTTGAAGGGAGGCCTAAAACAAATGAACGGTGTAGCCCTCGGGCTATACCGGGAAAAGGATGGATACCTATGGTATGACGACAAGATAAGGCTCCTGGACGAGGAAGCCTTACGAACGGAAATGATAAGAAGAAATCACGACACTCCACCGGTGGGACACGGCGGAACGGCAAAAATAACAGCCTTATTGCAATGATCATACCGCTGGCCCTCGATACGGGACGATATTAAACAATATGTGAAGAATTGCAACACCTGTCAACAAACAAAAATGGTCAGACACGCACCCTATGGGCTGCTCAAACTGCTCGAAACACCAGGCAGACCATGGCAATCTATTGCTATGGATTTCATCACTGGACTACCTGAATTGAATGGTTATGATGTCATATGGGTCGTTATCGACCGACTTACGAAAATGGTGCACTTTATACCATGCAGGACCGATATGACGACACCACAATTCTTCAACCTGTTTAAAGACCAAGTCTTTAGACTCCACGGCCTATCGAAAGACATTATATCAGACAGAAGATCCCTCTTCACATCGGACGTATGGAAAGAAATTACGTGAGAACTAAGTGTCAGCTGACACTTGAGCAGAGCCTTCCACCTGCAAACGGACGGCCAGACCGAAAGAACGAAAGTGATATTAGAACAACATCTGCGAGCCTATGTCAACCATCAGCAGAACGATTTGACAGAGTTCCCATCCACGGCAGAATTTGCATACAACAACCGACGACAAGAAAAAATAAAGACGACACCCTTCTTTGCGAACTACGGATACGACCCTTTGTTCGATCCGGCACCATATCAGGTGCCGTGAAAGATAACAAAGGCTGACGATATGATAAGGGTACACGACATATTACAAGACGAAATAACTGTAGCACAAATGAGTCAAAAGAAAAACAGCAATAAGCACCGGAAACCAGGCCCGAACCTTACGGTCGGCGACAAGGTGTGGTTGATACCACACAATATCCAGACTACGAGACCATGAAAGAAGCTGGACTACAAGAAACTTGGACCATTTGAAACAATCGAACGGGTTGGGTTGCGAGCATATAAACTCGCCCTCCCTGCCTCGATGAAACAAACTCATCCAACATTCCACATCAGCCTCCTCGAACTCTATCAAGGAAACCCCTTTCCCTCACAAAAAAGATTTCCCGCTGCACCTGTGAACATAGACAGAGAAGAGGAATACGAACTTGAAGAAATAATCGACTCTCGCTTACACTACGGTAAACTCCAATACCGTGCTAAGTGGACCGGTTATTCCCCTGAACATGATCATGTGTGGTACCCAGCCACAAACTTTACCAATGCTAAGGATGTCGTCCTCCTCTTCCACCAAGGCTACCCAGAGAAGCCAGCAACTAACCGCCGAGAATGCGCCGGAAGAGGAAACCTGGGTAGCGACTGGGACAAAGAAGAATTCGAAAGAAATGTGCGCCAGGCACAAAAAGAGGCAGAAGAAGTGGCCATTGAGAGGAATGACCAGGCGAAAAAATCATGGACGGCATGCAGCCACGATGACTGCATGATCCAGAAGGATACGAAGGATAGACACGGATGGTGGCCGAAAGAGACTACCCAAACCCAAGACTCAGACAGCGACCAGGAATGGGTGAATTCCTGGGACAAGGGGACTTGGGAAGGAAACCAAACAGGGCTCCGACACGGACCAAATACTAAAAGATCGACCGCCAGAACTGTATGCACAGGTTCTGCCCTACCACCGCCAGCAACAGAAACAAGCGGAACAACAAGCTTCGAGGATGCAGCCGGGAAAGAGAGGGGGCACAAAGTCTCTTTTGAGCCCAAGGGGGTCCTCTGCGAGACAATTCGCACCCAGGACGACACGATAACGCAACAAAAGGGATGATCGAGGAGTTGCAAACGACGGTCAACTGGCTAAGGAGAAGCCTCGATGGATTAAGAGAAGTGAAAAGGATGGTGGAGGAACAGTGAGAAAAAACAGACTGGGAAAGGAGGAACAGAAGGGATGTGAAGGATTGGATCCTTGCGGAATCCCAGAATGCGTTCTGGCACGAATAACATGTGAGGGGGTAGGCCGCAAGGGTTAAAGACAGGAGATAGAGCAGAGAATAGAGCGTATCCTCAGGGACTGAGGATAAGGGAGAGGGGAGCTAATGTCGCGATCTGGCTAGAGGAGCGCTAGCCAGGTGATGGCAGCAGGGAAAAGGTTTCACATATGACGTCGCTTGGACGTCATACGGTTAAGTTATAATTCTTTCACGCACATGACCTCGTTAGTTGGTCATCGCGCTCGTTTATGTTTAAATTGGTTTTACGCACATGACCTCGTTAGCAGGTCATGGGGCTCATTTGTGTTGATTGTATTTCGCACATGACGTACAGTTGACGTCAGGGGAAGAGTCTAGGCTGGCCAGCAAGGTTTACCGGCAAGGGAGATTTGTTTATGTTTTGCGTGTGACCTCGTCAGTAGGTCATGAGGTTGGTTTATTTATATTGCATTTGATTCATATTTTTGCATATCACGTCACTTAGAGGTCATGGGATGTTTTATGTTTGCACATATGCCTTGTTTAAGTCATGTGATGGATTGTGCACCTGACCTTGCTTGAGGATCAGGGCAGGGTTAGGGTTGTGGGAAGAGGCCTATATAAAGGCTGGGTTTTCACCGATGGGTTAAGCTCTTCACACAACCATCTATTGTTATTTCTTATCTACTACTTTATGATCTTTACAATACAAAAACCTTTACGCTCCAATCTTATCCGCTAGACGGATCTGCTTTAGAGTCAAGAACCTATCCGCAACGTGGATTGTATTAACCAAACCAAAGACCGATACTCTCGGCACTGGTGAGAAACCGATTCCTACGCCAGGATACTAAGATAGGGCTTAGAGACTCGAGGAGCTCTAGGACACACTGCAGCGCAGTACGGAAGAACCAACCAAGGTTGTTACCAGTCGCGAGTAACACAAGTAGTGGGAAACCGCAACAAGCTCTTACGTCGTCGTAACAGTATGGTCCAATGTTTCCATAACCACTTCTATAAGTGAGGGGATATAAACACTCAGACAAATCCTGGAAGAATGAGAATTATCACTACGGGAACTTGTCACTGCCTAGGAAGAGAGTCTAAGAAGCTACACTACCAGCTTTATCAGAATTGCACAATAATGCTGCACCTCATGGTTCACTTCATATCGTTAAAAGAGCATTGGTATCAGTCAATATAAAGAAATAGAGCAGTAGGGAAAGAGCCCTCCCAAAGAAGGAGCACGCTGTTAACAGGTTGGGTTGGGGAATGAAGTATGAGGATAGGACAAGGGAAGACTTTGAAGAGGTCATTTTTAGTGATAAATGTATAGTTGAAAAGTCTAAAAATCCTAAGAGTATTTGGATATTCAGAACACCTGAACAATAGTGGCAGAAAGACTATATTCATGTGGTTACCAAGGGGGCAGGGGTGAAGCTGGTAGTTTGAGCTTGTATTTAGGGTAAAAACAAGGGTCCTATAATTGCCCTTGGTAAGAAGAGTAGAGATAGATTTAGATATATTGGAGTTTAGGAGGATGGCTTGGTTGATGGCAGGTGTTACACATAGGGTGAACTGGCATAGCATAAGGGGCATGGTACGTGATCAGTGGCAAAAGGTCACGTGGTCGATCCCAGGGTCCGTCAGGGTATTTGGTGTAACGACCCAGTATGCATGAGCTATGGCAGACGGAACCTATACCCATACAGGGGAGCAGGAGGTGAACTGGTAGGAACCGGGAGGTAAGTAAGTACTTGACCTATGGAGACCCGATGGCCCGGGCTCTGAGAATGAACAGAATTGGCTGGTCAGGGACTAGGTAACCGGATACACCCAGGAGCGGTGTCAGCGCACTTAGGGACCCCTGAAGGGGCAGTTACTCAGCTAGGCAGGGTAACTGGAGAAAGGTCAGAAGTGTTATCTCCGGCAACGGGATAGACAGGGTAACAGGGAAAAGGTATCTTGTCCACCAGACAGGTTGCCCTACCTGAGGATCAGGTTACCCTGCTCAAGGTCCTGAGTTACCCTACCCTTCAATACGAAGTCCCGCGGGGAGTTCTGGTAAAATGACCAGAATGTTTGTCACGCGAAGCTATGCATGATTCTGGAATCTGAAGTTCCAGGGGATGCTATTGGCCGAGCTACTTAGCTTCGAGGAAGCTGTAAGTTGAAGACATTATTCCTATCATACCCCTCCGGCCCCGCCTTGAGGCCCGGACGTCAAGGGCAAGCGGTTGGGTAGTTGTGTGCAGTCTAGCAAAGAAGAAACTTTGCAGATATGCTTGCAACACCGTACACGTCGCTGCCGTCCGGTCGACCGTAAGCTCTTCGCGGGATATATAAGGGCCATAGGGTGGAAGGTGCAGTACCTCCTCCAGGTTGTTCGGAGTAAACCGGACCAAAACTGACGGAGTTAATGGGTGTCAACCATGGCAGTCCCGAAGGTAGTCCCAGGTGGTGCTGGGGCGATGTGGAGAGTTTTACACCTACCAAAGCCGAAAGTGTCCCCAACACGATAGGCTCTGAAAGGGAAGTGCAGAGACACTAAAAGCATGATTCCTACCGCAGGTAAGGCAGATCTGAGGTAGTGGTCATGGGTAGCGCCTATTGGATCACTCCCGGACTACTGTGCCCTGCGGAAGACACCGGAAGCCCGAGACCCGCAAATTGTAAATAGGTAAAGAGCTCACTATAGCTTCCGGAGTCAAGTAGAGATCAATGCATATGGGACAGGTGTTATAGATAGTCTAGTTCATGAGGTGACTTGGCGGTTAGCCACTGGCAAGATACCGATGCGCAGAAGTTTTCACTCCTGCGGGCAAATTGGAAATGCACCGCAGAAACGATAAGTGCATGGAGTGAACGCCGACTAGAGTGTGTCGACACATGCATGCCCGAAGGGTAGGCCAGGAAACGTGTCAGAGAACCTTTAGCGGAGAAGGGTGTGCTCGAATTGTTGGAGTAAACTGATGGCGGAGTTTCTGGCAAAAGATAAAACTACCTGAAAGTCGATGCAAGAACTCTCCTACTCCAACAATCAATCCTCTCGAGACCTTAATTGAGTGAAGCGTCAGGCTTAACGACATCAAGTTTTGCCATTTACTTTACTCTTACATCTGTTTGAACTTTTGGCGATAAGTTTGACGTTGTTAGGTGTGGTCGGACCCTTGCAATCCATCTTCCTAGGGGTGCCTCCATTACCGTATATCATTAAGTGAGCTCGTCGCTTAACCCCTGCCCTGATTAATTGTTTTTCGACCTTCGGCACTGACCTTTCGTGAATACTGGTAACCTTGTCTAGAACAAGTAGTCACGGGTGGAAAGCACAATGGCTAGTACCGAACTTCGAGCTAGAATGCAATCCAACTCGGGTTGAGACCTTGACCTTGATGAGAACTCTGCCAACACTTTTCGTCCATCGGTCTTCACGGATGTCCGCCATATTAAATGGGACGGTCACCAATTGCTTCTGGAGGCCACCCCTATTCAGTTACCTGATGAATGTGTTGATTTTATGATTACAGACCCTCGCACTGCGCCGCTTTCATTCTTTCAAGACTCCGCCCTGGTCCACAACATGCTCCCTCTCCCGCCGCAAGGGGTACCATTTAGTGACTTCTCACGCAAGTTCTTCGAACCTTACATCGTCCAGGAGGTATCCAAGTCGATTGTAGATGCGAAGCGGAAACCAAAGAACAGGAATGCCCAGCAGCAGCAGGTGGTCCGTAAACAGATTACTACGGCAGCGGTGGAATGGATGAGAGTACAGCAGGAGGCATACCTGAGAATGTTACGAGACCAGAAGGCATTGAAGGATCATATGGCAGCACTGGAAAGGGCCTTCGCAGGGGGTTATGGTATTGATGCTGAGAATGACGTACTGATGATAGAGGTGGCGCCCCTACTCCCACTCATCCATATGAAGCCGGAGAACCTAAGGATGGAACTAGCTATGAGAGCCCAGCATGAACAGTGGAGGGCATACCCAAGCCCTGTAGGTATACAGATATTAGAAAGCCTCAAGGGTGAAGGCTACAGCTATACCTCGTCCTTCACAAGAGCATCGACAGGCTCTGAGTCTGTCCCCTCCTCGATTGCCCATAGTTGTTCAGGAAGTCCGGCGCTTGGACCAACTGATGGGCGTTGGGTTAAGGAAAGGATGTCGAAGCCAAAGGGTATCACAGCACGAGATACACCTGACCCTACTCCTCGGCCAACCCCTGCTCCCATGAACCCTCCTGCAACTCTGTCGGTTGTAACTCCTGTACCTTACATCGCTGCCCCAAGACCCACACCTTTACCCATCTCATTGCCCGCTCCTGATACCTTTCCTGCCATAGCCTTTCTGCCAGCAGTATCGGCTACCCCAGGGTTCCGACCACTACGTGCGGCATCACCTGCACTTATTTTTCGCTCAGGTAAGGCACCAGGAAGAGCGAGTACCCATGGCTCCATCACGAGGAACTCGGATTCCCAGACCTGGGACACCTGCTCGCTGCGTCCCTTGGGCACCTGTGATTCCCTCTGCGCCCTCGAAACCAACTCCTCCCTCCATGCTGCCTACAATTATGAGCGGCGAGTTGGACAGCCAAGACGAATTTTGCTTGTCGGGCTGCAAATCGGAAGCAACCAGAGTGGAGTGGATTCATTACCACACATATGGGTGCAGGAAGGAACAACGGACCCCCATAAGTCATCGAAGAAGGCAGAAGGATGGAGATGGATGGCCAACATCTGGGTATTGTGGCCCATGGAGGCATGCTGGCCCCCCAATGCAACCCCTGAGCTGCCCAGAGCTGCAGGCATTTCTGCGGATAACTCAGGTGGTGACTAACCCAACTCCTGAGAGTGGGCGACGCGCGGTTCCACCACTGCCATCAGTACCATCAGGGGCTAACCCCCCCGGGGATGGCAATCAGGATGGCTAGGAGGAACGGTTTGAGGGGTATGATAGACCATGGGAGACACCAGGCAGAAATGGCGGGGATGGGGGAGATGGAAATGTGCCTCCTGGAGGTGGTGCAACCAGAGCGGGAGGAGATCCAGGGGACTCTGACCATGACAGTTCGGACGATGATGATGCCGATTCTCTTCCTGATGTGACTCCCTTCCTGGGCACTCGCAAGGAAGACTGGAGTGATAAGAAGAAGCGATGGTGGGACCGCTGTGCTAAGAAGCTACAACCGCAATTCAGGAGCAGATCGACCTCACGGCCATCCTCCAGACAGCGGCAAAAGAGGCCGGAAAGGTTTAGTGGTATTCCGGTGTTCACAGGAAAGGTTACTGAACTTGCAAGCTTCCTAACACTAGTGGAGGTCAAGTTCGAATACTTTGCGGGGTGTACGTGGACCGATATGGACACTGTAAACCTGGTGATCCCCCTCTTAGAAGATACTGCCCGAACATGGTATCTCGGGCTGCACTCACACATCAACAGAGAGGCAGCCAAGCGTACTGGCATTCCTGCCAACAACAGTAAGGCATTGAGAACGTGAAAAGGATTCCGGGAACGACTGGAACGAAGTTTCCATAGTGACCAAGCGGAACGAGACCGATCACTTCCCGCGTGGTGAGACCTCGTGATGAAGTCACATCACATTCATTAGTACCGGGACAAGATAATTGACTACATGTATAAGCTTAGCTATACAGATCCAGTACAAGTACGAGACAAGGTACGGTCAGGTATTACCCGGGAAGTTCAGAATGTGTGGGCACTCATGGAGCCCCATCCAACCGACTTGAACGACTACCTTGATCTTCTGCGGAAAGTTGGACACAGGCTGGAAGACAACTCCCGGTTCACTAACAGGGTTATCCATGCAGTCCAACTGTCTCAGGCAATGGAAAGGAAGGATGATAGGTCATTGACTTCGGGGATGTTTAAGAAGAAGGAAAAAGGTTTGGGCAGACGGAACCAGAGGCCTGCGAACCCTACTAATTCCAACACGGGAAAACAGGCAAAGCGGGCGACTTCTGAGTATGCAATAGCGCTTAAGGAAATCCCGTCGACTTTGACCGAATGTCGGAGAAAGCACAATCAGTGCACCAAGTGTGGACAAAGCGGTCACTTTGGGAGCAAGTGTACTGCCACGTCCCCAGTTGTTAGTTCGTCCAAACAGGCTCGTGGGTTGAAACTGGCAGCCCTGGTGAGCGAGCCCACAGGGACAGACAAGCGGCTGAAGCGGATTGAAGCACCACCTCCGGCTTCCTTGTCAAAGACACTTGAAGTCCGCCAGGCATCACCCCAGATCGTGGAGGTTGATACTGACGGATCGGAATAGGTAAGAATTCATTCTGTTTGAGGTGTAACCTTATTAACCCATAGCCATAGACCCCTGAGTGATAGATGGACAGGAGCCACGGAGGTGGGTGCAGAGATGGGTGAGTAGCCTTTTAGCGCATAAACGACCCTGATACTGAATACACTTAGGAGTTGTGGGCAGGTAGATATTATGGGCCATGCGCGGTGGGCTGGGCTATCTCTCCTTTGTTGGGTTTCTGGTTATTTCTTTTGTTCTAGTGATACGCATTTCTTTCCGCATTTCCTTAGCTGGATGGGCAAGTCATAGGACATTATTTCTGTGGAGGGTGGGCGAGGTCCTGCTTGAGGAGACGCTTGATGTGGGGGAAGCCAGGCTGCTTCGCTTGGAACTGGTCCAACAGGGGACTTCTACCCACCTCGGGAAAACATTGTTATGTTTAGTATAAGCGGAATGGGTTCAGGCTGGACTTGATCAAATAAATGATGCTATTTTCAAGTTTACCTGAGGAGGGTTCAGTACCCGAAATCAGGCGGGCGTGATAGTAAACACACTAGCTATTTATAAAAGAAGAATCCCAATCCCTTAATGTTTACCACCCCATTGTGGCCAGTCTGGTGTCGAAAGGCAAGGGACTAAAGGGAATTACTAAGCCAAGATGACTAAGTCACCAAGGCAAGGGAAGAGAGGGAAGTGTGACAACTTGCCTCGTCATACCAAGTCTATCCACCTGCGGGTCAAGTGAGACTGGAAGATAGGAGCTAGACAGGTAAGCGCAGAAGCGCTCTTGCTACTCGATAGTGGAGCTACTGGGCCTGTGCTTAGCAGCCGATGGGCTAAGCAGACTCAGGCACCTTGTGTATGACGGAAGGTACACATACCAATAAGCGACGCCAGCGGTAATCACATTCCTGGGTCAGGTCTACACTACACCAAGTCATTAAAGATGGGGATATGTGACCACCACAAGGAGATGCGCTTTGAAGTCATGGATATGCCCGACACTAAGGTGGCTGGGTACCTACCCATGTCTTGGTTGAAAGACCATAATCCCGACATACATTGGGAGACCGGATCACTAACCTGGCGCTCAGATTTCTGCAAGGCTAATTGCCTGGCAGAGCAGGGGCGGTTAGTGTTTATGACCGATGAAGCGATACTAGCCGAAGACCCTAGTAATGTGTACCTATTGGGAATTGTGCAATTCTCCAATGAGGAAGGTGCCGACATTACGGTTGAGCTACTCCCCGCGCATAAGGACTATGGGGATATCTTCAGTCAAGAACGGATTGAGGCACTACCAGAGCACGCGAAGTATGATGACACGATCGAGTTGCTACCCGGGACTCAACCTCCGTTTGGGCCTATCTATCCATTATCGGAAAATGAGCTTAAGGTACTCTGGGGATATCTCAAGGACATGCTGCGAACGGGAAAGCTACGGCAATCCAGTTCCTCGGCAGCAGCCCCTATCCTCTTCATGCCAAAACCAGATTGTACATTAAGACTGGTAATAGATTACCGGGCGAGGAACAAAATCACGGTGAAGAGCAAGTATCCTCTACCATTGATGAATGAAACTGCGAGATAGGTTAGGAAAAGCCATTGTGTTCACCAGGTTGGACTTGAAGAACGGCTACTACCTTCTGCGGATGGCAGAAGATGAGGAATAGAAGACGGCCTTCCGGTGCAGATATGGACTCTATGAATACACGGTCCTGCCGTTTGGGTTGTGTAATGCTCCGGCAACTTTGTAAAGCATGATAAAGGAGGTCTTTCGTGATCTCATGGATGAAGGAGTCATCGCGTACATGGATGACATCCTGATCTACTCTGAAACTATGGAAGCAGACGTCACGATGGTGAGGCACGTGATGGAGAAATTGCGGAAAGCTAGACTAGGTGTAAGCATGAAGAAGTCCAGTTTCCACCAGCGGGAGGTTGAATTCCTCGCATACAAGATCTCCGATATGAGGATCTCTATGTTGTTGGAGAAGGTGTAGACAATCGGGATTGGGCACCTCCGCCATGTGTCGTCGACGTTCAAAACTTTATGGGCTTTGCCAACTTCTATCGTCGCTTCATAGAAGGGTTCAGCAAGATAGTGAAACCTCTGATGGACTTGATGAAGAAGGATGTCCGATGGGAATAGACTCCTGCATGTGCGCAGGCCTTTACCCATTTGAAGGAAGCGTTCACGTCCAAACCTATACTAGCACATTTTGACCCTAGAACGTCCAACGCGGCTGGAAACCGACGCTAGTGACTTTGCATTAGGAGCACTCCTCTTCCAGTTCAGTGAACATGAGAGATAGGCTACAGTGGCCTACCATAGTCGGAAGTTTCATCCAGCGGAGATTAATTATGATGCCTATGACAACGAAATGATGGCCCTTGTGGCGGCGTTCAATGAATGGGATCATTTGCTACGCTCGGTAATGGACCAGTTGGTGATCTATATGGATCATAAGAATTTGGAGTACTTCAATAGTACCAAGGTCCTTAACCGAAGGCAGCACGGGGGGGCTGAGTTCCAGCAACCATTTAACTTCAAGGTGGTTTACCGAGAAGAATGGTTGAATGAGAAAGCAGATGCTTTGTCGCAGCGTAGAGACTACTGCCCTGAAGGGGAGAGTGATTTTCCACCAGCGTCATTTTTTCGCCCCGGACAGTGGGTTGGGAGCTAGGAACGGGACATCTTACGACCACAAGTGTTGCAGGTCTGCCAAGGATTTCGGCTCCAGTCTTCCTTTTGGGATCCATTGCAGGTAGTGATAACTGCAGACCAGGAGTACTTAAGCATGCTGAAGGTATCAGCTGGCGGTGACAAAGAGGTCGCCCGACATTTCATGGCGGAAAAGGGCTTACTCCTGTTCAAGAACAGGTGGTATGTTCCCAAGGGTCACAATCTTTTTTTTTTTCTTTTTTTTTTTGTCATTTCATTTGTTTATTAGCTAGGTACAAAGAACGCATAAACCTCGTGGTGTGGCGACAAAAACCTCCAACTACAGTCTGACCACCCGCAAGATGTAACGACCCAGCATACGTGAGCTATGGCAGCCGGAACCTACACCCATACAGGTAGCTCGGAGGCGAACTGGTAGGAACCGGCAGGCAAGTGAGTACTTGACCTACGGAGACCCGATGGCCCGGGCTCAGAGATGAGCAGACTTAGTGGACACAAGTATTTAGGTACATGGCTACGC
>PYWC01000118.1:202546-244533 GCA_003182015.1 Tuber magnatum
ACCGTCTACTTTACTCTTACATCTGTGTGAACTTTTGGCGATAAGTTTGAAGTTGTTTGGTGCGGTCGCAACCTTGGGATCCATCTTCCTAGGGGTGCCCCCATTACAATCGCATACAAGGATTGAAGAGGGATTGCATGATTCCAGTGATACTAACATGCTGCGCAGTGAGAGAGAGCAGAGACTGATTACCGCATGGGGCCCAGGCCATGATAGCCCCTTTCCACTACCACCGCCACCTCTAAGAGGTGACAAGCCACCACTACGACTAGGTTCTACACCCACACCTAGAAACCCATTGGGCCACCAGTACCTAGGGCCTGACCCAAAGCATCACGAAGAGATGATGCCGGCAGAGGTCACGCTCTGGGACCCCAATCCGCTCATGCACTACTGACTTGGGTGCCTTCGCCACGTATATTGGGACACTGATCGGCCAACTGGACCGCAGTGTCACAGAAACCCAGAAGGACCAGATGGTCGCATATGGTACCCTGTCTGACAAGGGGAAAGAGACCGCAGAAGGCCTGGCTCAAGTAAGAGCATGACTTCTGAACGGGGAGAACCGGGTTGTAGAGGAATTGGTGCTTAGGCAAAGTGAGAGTAAGAAACTGGAAGGAGAGATAGTGGCCGAGATCACCAGATTTAAGAGAGTGATCGAAGCTCCACTCGCTCGCATGCAAGAGTGATCAGATCAACAAGCAGCGGTGGGTGGACGGCTGCACCAAGACCTGGGACGCACCATCCAAGAATGGGTGAATGGAGATCAAGAGCTCAATACAGGCCTAGATAGACGACGGAAGGAGTGGGAGGAGAAACGATGATGCCGGGGGACCCGGGAGCTGCAGTTCATTATGAAGCTAGAGACCATGGATAAGAAGGCAATGACAGGGCTCCGGGATATGCAGAAGAACATGACCTAGATGTTTGTCTGGTCGATGAGGGAAATGGCTGCCTTGGTACAGACAGTGTTAGGGTCATATCCGGTGTGATTGACCCATGATGTTGAAACCAGGAGAGGACGGTCGGGTCCATCCCAATAAGATAAAGGGAAGAGGCCAGCAGAAGGAGATACCAGGCCAGAGACCGTACAGAGTCGGCGAGAAAGAGCCTGGGCACCATCCAGTGTAGCTAGAGGAGCAGGAGACCCGGACCCTAGTGATAACGGGTTGGGTAATGGTGGAGAAGGAGCGAGCCGCCGGCCAGGTACATTGCTCTTAGGGAGGCCGCGGACGGTCAAGGAAGAGGAGGAATACCAAATGATGCTCGAGCTGACCATGGGGTTGGCCCGACAAACTGCGTTATATCAGAAGAAGTCCGCCAACCCTCCTTTGTGTATGAGGCAAAATCCTTCCAGGATATAAAGACCTGGCTACACATATGTCAGGACTACTTTAGCCGGAGTCCCATACTGTGGACGGAGGATAAAGATAGAATTATATACGCCCTGAGAAGGATGAAGGGTGTCGACGTGACACCCTTCAGCAACCAGTATAGGAAGAGCATGGAAGGGCACGAGAAGTATGCCACGTATCCTGAATCGCTGATGCGGGAACAGTTTAGGTATGAAATAATCCTGCGATTCTCACCGATCAAGAAGGACTGGAAAGCCTTACCACAGATGGGAAAGAGCAAGTGCAAGAAGGACATCGACAATTACCTTCTTCATATGGAAAACTTGCACATTAAGAGCAAGTTTCCGGGAATGGCAGGGAGGAAGATAGTCAACGACTGCCTACTGGAAGCAATGCTGGGACGGCAGTCTCATAAGTACTATGACACCAATGCCAAATGGTTGGAGCACCTTCGCACTGTCGGCAATGCAGAGGAAGCCTTCCCGATTAGTGAAAGGCAAGGACAAGGCAATCGGTCCAGCTCGTCAGGTTCTTGCGGATCGTTAAAACGACCACGGGAGGACAGAGAAAAGAAGCCGCAGTGAGGAAAGGACAAAGGATGACCTACCAAGTTCCAGAGGAAAACAGGCGCTGGGACTTTCAAGTCAACAAGGTTTGTGCAGACCAATAACCTGACCAAGACTCCAGTGGTTGAGCACAGCGACTGGAAGAAAGCTTACGAGGAAATACCCCAAAACCTAGTCGACCAAACCCCAGAAAATAAAAGCTGCACCCAGTGCGGGCTCACCAACCACAAGTGGGGAGCTTGTAGAAAGGCAGTTGCTGTCGCAATGATAGGACAGTGCAAAGCAGCAAAGTTTAGGCCCCGAAACATGGAGGTTCAGAATACCGCCCCAAGGCCAGCGGTGAACCAGACCCATGTGGCACCAGTACCTAGACTTGGGGAGTTGTCAGATCAAGAAGGGGGACAAATCGGACAACTAAGAACCCTAGAGAAAAACTACGACCAATGTTCCAAGCTAGGGCAACAGCTTATTCAAGAATGTCGGAGAGCCGCACTAACTGGGTTCTGAGTGTGGGCAGGGACAGAAGTGTGAAGGGTATACAAAAGCGTGTATAACGGAGAAAGTTAACCCATCTCTGGGGGACGCAAGCAAGAAGGACCCCCGACCTAGATGTGGGATGGCAAGCCTTTATATTTCTCCCGAGGTAGAGAAGGTTCAAACCCTGCACACATGAAGAGGGGATTGTTCCCAGGGGCTACTCAGTGTGCCCCAACTCTTTCCTCCAAAGGTCATGCACGCGAAAGGAGTTGGGATAGCGCAGGACCACCTGAAGGTACTCCCCAAGTTCCAGGCTGGTACCAGCGTCGACGGCACGTGAGTAGACTGCAGGTTGCTAGGCGAGACAAGGGACAGCATGCGCGCCCTGAATCGTACGCAACGGCAGGAGTCGAACACCTAAGGCCAGGCTAGAAAGGTTGCTCCCTCATCTATGCACTAGTGGCATAGACCGGTATGATTAAATATCGTCACTGAGGGGAAAGAAGGCATGCAAGGAGACGCACACAAAGGACTGAGTTTGTTGGAGGAGGCCTAAATGGCCGAAATTGTGTGGGCACAATAACAAACACCCAAGATTATTGAATACCACAATACACTGATGTTCACTAAATGAAGACAGGGTACCCCAGGGCGGAACCAAAGTCACACAAGACTCAAGCACCAACACCGACACATTACGAGTGCCGACAAGGCATGACCTATCTAAGAATCCAAGGAGAACGAGTACTGATGTGCATGTTATTAGACATGGGCTCATGGACCTTTGTCATACAAGAAGCACTAGTCCAACAACTGTGACTACAAACAATACAGTAAGACACCCCAGTTAGTATAACTGGGTTTGACAGCGCATAAACGCAAAATGTGGGAAGGTGCTCTATGACCCCTATCATGCTAGAAATTGGGGCTAACCGACATTGCTCGGAAATTACCAATGAAGTCATGAGCCATGGGATCGATGACTTAATAATACTATTCGGTTGCTGGTATCACCAACACACCCTGTCATTCATTGAGATTGCAAGCAGATGGACGTTCCAGGTGGAACAGTTTGAGCAACACTGGGAACCAGAAGCTGAAGGAATGTGCCTTGAGTGGAACGAGACAGTGGCCACAGATCCCGCAGCAAGATACATGGGCCAGATTGCGGGCCCAGAGGACCTGGAGGCAGTAGTGATAGAAACTCTACCAAAACCTTACCGGCACTACACTGATCTCTTCTTGCCTCAGGCAGCGGAACAGCTCCCAAATCATAACACCTTTGACCATGAGACCAAGGTTATGGAGGGAGAAAAGCTCCCATGGGGGCCAATATACCCGTTGTCCGAAAGGGAACTATGGGCGCTGCGAGAGTACCTGGACAAGATGCTACGCAAGGGAAAAATAACCACAAGCCAGTTACATGCAGGTGCACCAATACTTTTGGTACCAAAACCTGGTAGATGGCTCACCATATGTGTGGACTACCTTGAGCGGAAGCAGGTTACAATTGCCAACAAGTACCCTCTACCACTCATAAGTGAACTCAGAGATTGCGTGGTCAGGTCGCGTATCTTCACAATGTTGGACCTAAAGGATGGGTAACACCTGATACATATTAAAAAGGGGTACGAGTGGAGGACGGCTTTGTGCACTCGGTATAGTCGTTACGAATATCTGGTAATGCCACTTGGGCCAGTAAACGTGCCCGCCACCTTGCAAGACATGATGCACGTGGTCCTGAGGAGATTCTTAGAACTCAGAGTGCTTGTATACATAGACGAGGTCTTAATTTCCTCCAAGACCGAGGAGGACCACGTCAAGTCGGTAAAGCAGGTATTAACTGAGTTACGGAAATACTGGTTAGCAGTGTCTATCGCTAAGTCAGTATTTCACACCAGGACATGGCAATTTCGGGGATACATAGCAAAGACCGATGGGATCACTATGAGTGATCAAAAGGTCAAAGCCATAAAGGAAAGGAAGTGACCTGAGTCCGTGAGGGACATACAAATCTTTATAGGATTTGTGAATTTCTATCCAAGATTCATTAAGAATTTCTCAGGAACTTGTAAACCCATAATGGCGTTATTGAAAGGCAACCCAAAGGGCTTCGCTTGGGCAAAGGAACAGGAGGAGGCTTTCGAATTCCTGAAGGAACAGTTTCTGGCGGTACCAATTCTGGCACATTTCCACCCAGACCAAAATATGGTGGTGGAAATGGATGCAAGTGATTTCGCGCTAGGGTGTTTACTGTCACAATACATTAAAAAGAGGTTACACCCAATAGCATTTCACTCCCGAAAGCTCAACCCGGGGGAGCACAGCTACGGTGTTCATGATAAAGAGTTGCTCACCATGGTTGACACATTCAAAGAATGGCGTCACTCCCTGGCAGGAATAGAGGAACCCATCATGGCATTTACGGATGATCAAAATGTACAATATTTCCGCATGACCAAGGCCTGGAGTGCCGGGTAAATCAGGTAGGTACAGAAGTTGGCAGATTTTAACTTCAAAATTGTGTACTGACCGGGGTCAAGTGGCGGGAAACCGGATGCATTAAGCAGACGGCCAGAGTACTGTCCCGAGGGGGGAGCTGCACAAAGCGAGAAGTGCTCCATCTTAAACTCCTCACATTTTAAACAAGTCATGGTTATAGTGGTAGGATCAGAAGAGGAATGCGGTCCAGGGCAGAACCCACCCGAGCCTGAAAATACGTGATCTATGCAGTTACACCCTGAAGCTCGGGTTCTGACAAGGGGCTCAAGCAAAGCAGCCCGATATGATATCTATGCACTAGGAGAAGGGATAGTGCCGGGTCGTGGACAAGCGACAGTAGCCACCAGAATAGCCTTGGTGTTACAAGTGGGAACCTACCGTCGAGTAGCTCTAAGAAGTAGCCTTGCTGTCCTACACGGGATCATGGTCGGGGCAGGAGTTATTGACAGAGACTGCCGAGGAGAGGTGAAGGTGTTGCTGTTCAATATGAGGGACCAGGACTACTGCGTGGGGAAGGGTGAATGGGTTGCGCAACTTGTAGTAGAAAGGATCTACGAAGGAGAGCTCTACAAAGTAATGGAGCTAGATAATACTGAGAGGACCAAAGGAGGATTCGGAAGCACAGGAACCTGTATGGTCAAAACCCAAACCGAGGCCAGGCAGCTAAGGGAAGAAAGTGGGCTGAATCAACACTACGATGAATATGATCAGGGACGGCACAAGGCCCTGACAACAGAAGAAACTGTGCTAACCAACATGGTGGTTGTTAAAGCAACGGCACAAAGGTTTAATGGCCAATATCTGCGACAGGTAGAGGAAAAGGGAAGGACAGACCAGGACTGCAAAATGAGGAAAGAGGAGTCGGAAAGGCTGCGGGATGAAGAAAAGGAAATGCCAATGCATTGGACCTTAGCGGATGGCCCCCTTTATTACAAGGGATGGCTATTCATTCTGAAGGACAAGGCCCTCGAAAACGCTTATTGCGTAAAGCAGGCATGACTCAAAGGTTGCCGGGAGCTTGGGCCAGGAAAGAACAGTAGAAATCATAACAAGGGACGTCTACGGGAAAGAGCTCGCGGAATGGGTAAATGACTATGTATGGTCATATGATGAGTGTCAACTTAACAAAGTGCCACAGCACACAAAGTATGTGTTTCTACAGCCGTTGGAAGTAGCCTACACGGCATGGACCTCGGTCTCAACCGACTTCATAACGCAGCTACTGGAGTCCAAAGAGAACACTCAGACCAAGGTGGTAGTCAACCGCTTCACCAAGAAGACCCACTTCATAGGGCCAAAGGAAAATGTGATAGCAAAGGATGTAGCCCAGACATTACACAGGGAAGTGTGGAAATTACATAGGCTACCCACGGAGATCATGTCGGACATGGATGCAAAGTTTGCTGGGGAATTTTGGGAATCCCTTTGCAAACTCTTGGCCATTAAGCGAAAAATGTCGGCGGCATACCATCCACCAACAGAGGGACAAATGGAGAGAACCAACCAAGTGCTGGAAGGCGACCTCGAAAGCTTCATCAACTACGATCAGGATGCTTGGCACCCACTGCTCACGCTAGCAGAGCATGCCTATAATAACTCCATTGGGGGAGAGCATGGACTAACCCCGTTCTACACAAACTATAGATACCACCTGCCAATGGATTGGGTGAAGGAGGGAGAAGCTGGAAATCCAGGAGCCAGCACGTATGCTCACTGGATGAAGGACATACATGGACAGGTGATGGCCACACTGAAGACAACCCAAGAAGCAATCGGGCGGTACCACGACAAGGAACCAAGACCACAGCCAAGCTTTCAGACAGGCAACTTGGACATGCTTAATGCCAAAAATATTCGTACCAAAAGACCTTCCAAAAAGCTTAGCGGAAAACCGTATGGACCCTTCAAAATCCTGGAGCCATGTGGGAAGCGAGCATTTAAGCTTGAAATCTGGGAACGCTGGAAGAACCACCCTGTGTTCCTTGTATCACTGTTAGAGCCTTACTGGATGTCTGTTCTGCCGACTTGCGAACAACCTTCCCGAGAGCCGGAGAAGATAGATGGCGACTTGGAAAGAGAGCTTGAACAGATAGTAAAGAGCGAGGTTGTTTCTTATACTCGCAGGGTTCACGGGCGCACAAGGAGGATCCATGAACTTAGGTACTTTGTGAAGTGGCGGGGGTGTTCAGAGGATGAAAAGACCTGGGAGCTACCAGAACATTTGGCGCATGGGGCGGAATTGTTGGAAGGGTTTCATAGGGAAAACCCAGAGATGCCACGGATGTAGACAAAGGATGATAAGGAAAGGTTTGCCTAGGTATGTCCAAGTAAATGTCCACAGGTTTTGCACCCTATCTTGCCAAGTCCTCCCAGGAATTGAGTTTGTACACTACTAGAGAACTAGACTATGGAGATTGGAGCTGAACCTTGGCAGTGGGGAGCTCCTGTTATACATAGGACGAACTGGCATAGCATAAGGGGCATGGCACATGATCAGTGGTAAAAGGTCACATGTTTGATCCCAGGGTCCGTCGGAGTATTTGGAGAATGAGTTAATTTCTGCCAATACTATGGTAGCAGAAAACCCTCATTTACGGCACCACCCAAGGTCGCTGACCACATGGTTTTCGCTGAGTCTTCAAGAGAGAACTCTCCGCTATCCCAAGAAGGTTGAATGAACTAGATCGGTCCCTTGGTTGTGAAAACAAACGCATGCAAAAGACCACGCCTCATGACAGGAGGACGTCCACGGGATGATCCTTCGCCCATGCCCAACAGCATGATAAGGTAGCATCAGATGAGGGCCTACCACGTGTGAGATCAACCCTGAGAGTAACTAGGTCTAACTGCCATTGGTGCGATAAGACAGGAATATGCTTCCCACTGGTGGACACAGACGGATAGGAAATCTGCCTGCATTGATAAGTCTGTCATCGCAGCAGATCACTTCGTATGCTGAGAAAGGACCAGTAACCGCTTGCCACGGTGAAAGGGTTCATATGACCATGATGAGTATAAATGCAGTGAAGAGAGGGGTGGGACCTCCTATCCACCCTTCAAGGAAATCAGAGTCAAGCCGGGTAAAGGTTTTTGGGGTCTACGAAGTTCACACAGAGGAAAGATGGGGGGAGTAGACAGTCCGTGAATACCCAGATGCAGAATATAAATATTGCGGAGCCTCCCACGCTTTTAGAGATTATCAGTGAAGGAGAAGAGATCTTATGAATACATTTGTTTTACGATACACTTCTGCATTCCACTTCTATCTTGATATATTAAGTAAGCCTTTCTAGCGATCACTTCATCATGTATCGCGCCTTGGTATAGACTCGCTTGTTCCTAGAGTCAGCTACTACCTAACAGTAGGCAGGGGTTAGAGGGTGTGGTTGGGGATCCTATCTTGCCACGGGATGGTGCAAAGATAGATACTATGAGAGATACTATAGCTTGATTTAGTCAAAACAATATACAGGTTATAGATTGGCTACTCAATTCATTTGACCTTAATCCAATTAAGTAGTATTGGAACAGAGTAAAGGAAAAGCTACACCAGCACTTTCACAACATTTACAAGACCAATAGAATGACCCAGCATACATGGGCTATGGCAGACTGAACCTACACCCATGCAGGCTGTCCTGAGGCAGACGGGTAGAAGCAGGAGGGCAAGAATAAGTTTGACTTACAGAAACCCAATGGTCCAGGTTCGATTATGAATGTTAAAGTACACAAGGCACTTAGACACTTGAGCATACACCCTTGCAAGGTGTTAGGGTACTCAAGGATTTGCCAAGGACAAGTTACCCTGCTTGGCTGAGTAACTAGCCGAAGGGGAGAGAAGCCTATTTCTACCATAGGAATAGAGGGAGTAATAGGATAAAGTTACCCTGACCTTCAGAGTAGGTTACCCTACTCAGGGATGATCGTTACCCTGCCTTGGAACTCGGGTTACCTTGTCTAGGAACCTGAGTTAGCATACCTAGCAATACAAAGTCACCTCAGGCAGTGCATGGTGAATGACCTGAATATTTGTTATACGAAGCTATGCATAATACTGAAATCTGGGGTTCTGGGAGATGCTATTGGGTGAGCTATACAACTTCAAAGGAGCAATAATTGGAGGCATTATTCCTATTATGCCCTTCCAGCCCCACCTTGGGACTCAGACACCATAGGCCACGGGTTGTGTAGTTGTGCGCAGTCTAGCAAAAGGGAATCGATGTAGACCTGGTTGTAACACCATATGTGTTGTAGCTGTCCAATTGACCATAAGCTGTATGCAGGATATATAAGGGGGCATAGAATCGAAGGTGGAGTAACTCCTCCAAGTTGTTTGGAGTAGAATAAACTAAAACTTGCAGAGTTAATGGCAGTTAACCATAGGGGTCCCAAGGGTAGTCCCAGGTGGTGCAACAGCGAGCGGGGGACTTTTACACCTGTTAAAGTGGAAAGTGTCCCCAATGCTGAAGGCTCTCTAAGAGGATTGCAGAGGCACTAAAAGCATGGTTCCTGCCAGAGGCAAGGTAGATCTGGGGTAGAGATCATGGGTAGTGCCTAGTGGAGCACTACAAGACCACTTTATCCTGCAGAAGACACTGGAAGTTCATGAGTCATACATGGTGGATAGTGGAACCGCTCACGGTAGCTTCTGGGATCACATAAGGATCAATGCATATGGGAAGGGCAGTTTAGATAGTGTCATTTATCAGGTGTCTTGACTGCTAGCCACTGGCAAGGCACTGATGTAAGGAAGATTTCACTTGGGTGGGCAAAATAGAAATGTTCTGCAGAAACGATAACTACATGAGGTGAACGCCAACTAGAGTGTTTCGACACATGCATGCCCAAAAGGTGTGTATGAAGACATATTGGACCACTCTTAGTGGAGAATGGTCTGCTCAAATAGTTGGAGTAAACTGATAGGGGAGTTTCTGGCATAAGGTAAAACTACTTGAAAATCTATGCGAGAACTCTCCTATGCCAACGAGCAATCCTCTCGAGACCTTTATTGAGTGAAGCATCAGGCTTCATGATATTAAGTTTTACCATTTGCTTTGCTCTAACCTTTGTGTGAACTTTTGGCAATAAGTTTGACATTGTTCAGGAGGGTCGCAAGCTTGTGATCCATCTTCTGAGAGGTGCCCCTATTACAACCAAGGAGGGCCTAGAGACTGTTAGAAAACATCTAGCAGAAGCTCCCAATTAGGTTTGGGCTCTGGATATTAAAGCTGAATTTCTGGAAAGGTTGTGGGAGTCTCTACCTAATAGAGTAGCTGCTGTCTTAGATTCAAGTGGAAGGTATACAAAGTAGTGATTTCTTTTGATTTCTACTTGCATACATATCTTCCCTTATATTTATTGCATGTCTATACATATTTCCAGTTTATTCTAAGCAGTTGTGGTTGAATAGTCAGTAAATTTCATCAGCCAAAAAACATATTTACTCCTTATACCTTATGAGGTATATGAGGTATATGGAGTTAAAATATAAAACTCCCTTTGTTGTAGACCTTATTCATGTCTCTCTTCCTTATGCCTAATTCTTGTGTGATTTAGTCTTAGTCCACAACCTCTCTCTTTGTCCAATTTCGTTCAACCGCCCAAGATATTACATGGTCCAAATGCACTGTTCCCTGGCTCCTTAGGTATTAATCTGCTCTCCCGGAAATATCCAGTTTCACCTTTAATCCCCCTCATGTCCCATGCCCTTGCCTCCTATTCATGAATCATTCAAGCTCTTCCAAGTCTTTTGCACGTACCCTGATGTTATTCCTTGTCCTCAATTCTTAATCCTCCTTGCTCCTGTCTTCTGCCTTGCAATTGCAACAGATCTGTCACCTTGTCCACCTAAATTGGGACATGCCACGTCCCCTTCGGTTTATCTTGCCAAATGCCTTTCGCTGCTCCTTAAACTCGGTTTTGATCTGCTGATTTCCTTGATTGACATCTGATAGTCTACCTTTCACGTCTCCATTGTGATGTCTTATGTATAAGCTTGGTTACTCCTGATACATCTTTTCCTACCTATTGCCTCTCCACGGTAACCTCCTGTTGTATGGTTTGGGTAGCCTCCGAGGTCTTAAGATGCTTGTTCAATTGGGCATCGTGCAGCTCCCGTTGTTCCTCCCAATTTTCTGGTATGATCTTTTTCTCGGGGTCGTATTTGCCCCACTACTCAGACAAGAATATCCCTGTCCATCACGAGATTCATTGACCATCATGATGTCTTCCTTCTTCCTTGTGCTCAGGTTGCTCAGATTGCTTTATACACCTGGCCTATGGTACCTTGTACGTCCCACTTCATTCTTCGTGCAATTTGCTACCTTTCTGCTACCACCATTTATAGAATAATTTATTCTAACGATGGTTATTTAGTAGTTACAACTATTTTACTCTAGCAGTATTCCCAACGGTCCTGATCCAGACCTTCTACAAGTCCATTAACCCCGGCCCCAGCCTCCGGGTCCAAATTGTCCTCACTCCCGCTTCCTTCATCACGAGAAACCTCTAATTCAAGACAGCGCTTGGCCTCCGGGTCCTCTAGTGGGGTACAAGATTCATGATCCTGAATAACCCCATTTTTGCATAGCAGGCACTTTATCTGTTTCTTCATGTCTTCAATGAGTTTCTTTTGAACCTGAGGAGGTAAGTGCTACTAGGTTGCCTGTTGGCACAAGTAAACATCTGACCTAAGTATCAATAAAGCACCAAGAGCTTTGCAAAGTCCCATTCTCACTCGGAAAGAACCCGAACTTACTCTGGGCAGTTAAGTCTAAGAAGTCAGCAGGTTGAACAAAGGTTCCTGTGGTCCATGCTTTCAAACCATGATAGATACAAGCCATTGTAAGACACATCAGTACATCGTTCATCCGACCCAGAAATGGTTTATCCCTTCTACTCCACATTTTTCTATTGCACAACCACATGTGGTACAGCAGTTTTGCTATCTCTGGGGCAGCATCCTGGAAGCCACATTCCTACATTCATTAGTCTTTCCTTGTCCCATACAGGGCATAGTTAGTTTGAACTCACCTCTTGCCTACTTGGATAGTAGGTGCAGTGATCATTCTCTAGTAAATAATCTATATTTGCTTGAATATCTGTCGCTAATTTATGCTGAAGAGCATGGTAGTTCCGTCCTTGGTTCCTGGTTTCCAAAACAAGATGTGACCTAGTACTAGACTGCCTTGCTTTCAACTACATAATTCTATTGTTATTGAAGAGGCTCTCTTAGAATGTTTGACGGCAGGAGTGTACTTACAAATATCATAGCATGGTTCTGCATCCTCAGACTGGGCTATCCAAGCTTGGTAGCTGCTTTCACCCAGTAATGTTCAAGTAGCGAATCGTTTTCACCAGGCTTGACAAAATGATTCATGAACCAGGTATTATACCATGCCCTGTTTGCCGCATTTTCGAAAACTACCCTTCCCTCTGCTCGAATAATGTTCGCATGACCAGAAAGCGAGGTTACCAGGTTGACAATATCAGGCGTAGCATAACCCTGCCAGGCCGGTTGATGTCCAGAACTAACTGGTAGCATAGTTCCTGAGGCTAAAACAGAGCCAGGAAAGTTTGACAAGTTAACTCTCAAATTGGCAGAATACCATTGTGCATCCTGGCTCAGGGGAGAGAATGCCGGAGTAAGTCTATTAAGAGCCAGCAATGGTGACTCCTCAGTAAGCTTTGTTATCAGCAGATTGTACCTAAGATCATAAATTATTGCTTACAAATCTTAGCCTACTCCTGACCCTTCTTGGTTGGTGTGATTGAACTTCAGCAGGATGCTTTGACAGTCTGTGGTGATGTTGGGGTGCATCATCGTTGTCCTCGGTGATACCGGTGACATCGTCCTCACCAAATGAATCCGGTTGAACCACAGCTCTCCCTCGTGGAGCATCAACATTAGGGGTCATAGTTGAAGACCTGCGAGAGGATGCGGAAGCCCACGGGACTGTTGATGTTATTGCGTGTGATCTTGTATTTACCACTTAGTAGTTAATATATCCCCAGGAGCTGAACTGCACCTCTGTTCTTGTTCCCACTCATTGGTGAAGGTTTCGATTTGGAAAGGGCAAAGGGGAAGGATAGAACAGAATGTGCAAAGTTCTAGGGAAACCATAGGAGATATAGACCTCAGGCATCCTATTTGGGACAAATAAACCTATTCTATTTTACACTTGAGAGCTAGTCAGGTTTTGGTTTACCGTCATGGTCTGTGTACATCATGATTCCGTACTCGGAGATGCTAACCTCTATGGTCTTTCAACGTCTCAAAAGCGACGCTCTCAGGGCACGATGGGACCAAGTAGTAATATGATATGTGCTATTCTAGGACAGGGCTCTCTACCCAAATTGCTAGGACCCAATAGCCAATGAATAATACCACTGTAACCACTTGAAAGCAATTTCATTCAGAAGTATCCTATGAGAAGGGTACAGATATCAGCTAAAGAGCAAGTACGTTTAACGGCCTATAATTGCTGTCTATGTCAATACGACCAACAAAGAATATAGTGAACATGCGAAATATCACTAGGAGTAAGTAAAGTGAAGCAAAGTCCTAAGGGACAGAAATGGTGCAATCATAGTACAAGGAAAGCCCAAAAGGGATGAAAAACAGAGAAACCCAAGGAAACAAAGCAAAGAAACCCAGCCCAGAAAGGAAGATACAGAAATCCAGAAAAAAAAAGTAAACAGAAGGTAAAGAAACCCATCCCAGAAATCAAAAAGCCTAAAAGAGATGAAAAGCAGAGAAACCCAATGAAAACAAAGCGAAGAAACCTAGCCCAGAAAAGAAACTGGAGAAAGCTAGAAAAAAAAAGCCAAGAAACCCACTCCCGTAAAAGCCCAAACAAGAGGAAGCCAGTCTCCAAGATCCCACATCTTAAACAAAGCCTGAGTCTCACAACCTGGAGGGGGATGACCGAGAGCCAAAGCCTCAAGTTGTTTATCTTCATCTGAGTAGAGGGGCATATCATCCGCATCCTGTTTTACTGGTGCCCAGGAGATCAGCTCGCATGAGTGCAATTGAAACCTAATCACATGCCAGTCCTTGCTCTTTATCCTTTTCTCCCATCCAGCTTGGGACCAAGGAAAGGCCCTTTTTTACTTTGCCAGGTATAGCAGATCTTCTTGCAACTGCGAGTTGGTATTGGGTTCTGTATAGAACGTGGCAATATCAAACAGACCGGGATCTAAGCAACAGTCATCACATCTCGTAATAGGCATATTGAGATGAATACGGGGAGCATCGGGATCGCCACCCAGAGGAGGAGCCAAGGCACAGTGCAAGAGGCAAACCATGCAGAGAGGTTGGGCATGGGAGAGACTAAGCGAGTCGTTAATCGGATCGTCATCTATCAGTTCAGCCTCGTTGGTTGCGTCAGGGGTGGCGTTGTGGGGCGGGATATCTTCAAGGATGCCCACCAACCTTTGGGGGTATTTCCCATTCTCAAGATGTCGAGAAACAGCTTCACAAAGCTCTTGTAGGGTATAATGCACCAGAATTGCCAACCAATTCCTATTTGGCATTCCAACTGTGGGAACTACCGAGACCAGCGAGTATGCACTTCCATCAGGTACATTGGTGGTCTCGATGTAGATAATCTTGATAGGCTTTTCCTTGTCGACAGAGGACGGGAGAGGAACAACGGTGATATCTGCTTGAGTGGTGGAAGGGCCAGCAACAACTTCCTCCTCATAGTCATTGTCGGAGGTCCTCTGGGCCGCCTCTCATGACTTGGCGACTTTCTTAAAAACTTCGGCAATGAGGGAGTCAAGAGCGTGGTGGAATAGCTGGTAAGGTCTATTATGAGAGGTGTTAAACTTTGCTGGGAAGGCTTTGAGAGTAGAATGTGGGATCGCAGCCGTCCTCACTTCTTCCCACAAGGCATTCCCACACTGCCTCCTCCAGGTAATCTTCTTTCCCTTGTATTCCTTCAAGACAAAGTGCCTCATAACATGGTACCCCCTCCCGGCAAGAGTACCTCCTATTCCATTAAGAGCCAGTTCTGATTTAATTTCCATTATGGGAATTTGCGACATCCTTGTAACCAATTAGATCAGCAATAACCAAAGCCAAGGAAGGAACCACAAGGACATGGAAGAGACCCGGTTATGCAATGCAAGTAAGAAAAAATGTCTGGTAGCAGGAGAGGTAATTGATATATTTTCTCAAGACCTTATTGGCGCCGTTATAGGTCTATCAGGCACTTTTATGGATTGAGAGTATTTGCATGACTGGATAGACAGGTGGAGTGAGTGGTTACACCTTAAAGAATTAGCAGTTGTAATGAGAAACTTGCTGAGAGCTTCAACTTACCGTATCGGGGCTTTGAAAGGCCAGATCAGGTTCCACTGTTAAGACGCTAAGACGTATTCTATGACCACTAAGTCAAAGATCAAAAGGAGCTGCGGAACGATCTAATTGAGCCCCTCTCTAATCTTTTGTGATACCTACAAGATAATGGAACTCCACGCGAGTAACACAAGGTGATGGGGTAAGTTAATAGGATGCTAATGGTAATTGTTAATAATCAGATTAATTATTAGGGGTGGAAAACATACCTTTAAATGTCTGGAATGACCTTGATGAATGAATGAACTGACAGAAGTGAAGAGGTTTGGTGATGAGGGGGAATGGAAGGAAGAAAGATGGGGAGAAAGGTGGTGCTAAATAGGATGAAAAACGAGCAGCTTGAAAATTTGAGGTGTTTGTTGAATATCCAAGTTTCAACACGGGCAGCAAACCTCTTGAAAGAAGTACTATGTTCGTTATACATTCTAGATCTAAAGGCCTGTTTGGAAAGTACAAAAGATAGTGTACGGAGATACAGTGCTATTCAAGTACAAGCATACGAACTTGTATTCTTGCCCAGTACACACCTGCTGTACTATTGAAGGTATAATTCAAACAAACTTGGAAAACAGCCCTAGAGAGGTATGAATGGTATGCGACAAGGATAGTCCTAACCTGTTTGTACTGAGGATTTGAAATTTCTCATATAAGGAAATACATACTTTTAAATATGGATCTTTGAGTTTCAATTTGACCATGTAAAGTCTTCGATCTACTGTGAATAAGATGCAGAATGAGTGTGATTTTTCATAATACCTTGTATGACGCAATGGTGGACCAGCCCGGCGGTGGGTACAAATTAGGGATAGTGCTAAATAGTTGGGTTGCGTCCTGAGTGCAGAAAGGGGTGGACAACCAGGGAAGCACTGTAACGGGGGCACCCCTAGGAAGATGGATCCCAAGGTTGCGAACGCACCAAACAACTTCAAACTTATCGCCAAAAGTTCACACAATTGTAAGAGTAAAGTAGACGGTAAAACCTAATATCGTTAAGCCTGACGCTTCACTCAATTAAGGTCTCGAGAGGATTGATTGTTGGAGTAGAAGAGTTCTCGCATAGACTTTCAGGTAGTTTTTATCTTATGCCAGAAACTCCCCCATCAGTTTACTCCAACAATTCGAGCACACCCTTCTCCGCTAAGGGCGGTCCGACACGTCTCATGACACCCCCTTCGGGCATGTGTGTGTCGACCCGCTCTAGTCGGCGTTCACCATATGTGCATATCGTTTCTGCGGCGCATTTCCATTCTGCCCGCCGGAGTGAAAACCTCTGCGCATCGGGGACTTGCCAGTGGCTAACTGTCAAGACCCCTTGCTGAACTAGACTATCTATGACACCCTTCCCATGCGCGTTGATTTCTTCTTGATGCCGGAAGCTACCGTGAACGGTTTATCTATCTACTATTTACGAGTCTCGGGCTTCCGGTGTCTTCCGCAGGGTACGGTGGTCCAGGAGTGATCCAATGGGCGCTACCCACGACCACTACCTCGGATACACCTTACCTGCGGTAGGAATCATGCTTTTAGTGTCTCTGCACTTCCCTCTCAGAGCCTATGGCGTTGGGGACATCCTTGGGCGTGGTAGGTGCAAAACGTTCCCAGTCGTCCCGGCACCACCCGGGACTACCTTCGGGACCCCCACGGTTAACTCCCGTTAACTCCGTCAGTTTTGGTCCGTTTTACTCCGAACAACTTGGAGGAGGTACTCCACCTTCCACCCTATGCCCCCTTATATATCCTGCGAACAGCTTACGGTCGACCGGACGGCAGCAACGTATACGGTGTTGCAAGCGGGTCTCCAAAGATCCTCCTTTGCTAGACTGCACACAACTACACAACCGTTTGCCCATGACGTCCGGGCCTCAAGGCGGGGCCGGAGGGGCATGATAGGAATAATGTCTTCAATTTACAGCTTCTTCGTAGCTGCGTAGCTCGCCCAATAGCATCTCCCGGAACCCCAGATTCCAGTATTATGCATGGCTTCGTGTGACAAACATTCCAGTCATTTTTCCCAAACTCCCCGAGGGACTTCGTATTGGCAGGTAGGGTAACTCAGGTCCTTGAACAGGGTAATCCAAGCCTCAAGGCAGGGTAACCCTGTTCTGTGGGTAGGGTAATCTTGTCCGGTGGACAAGTGGATTTTCTCCTGTTACCCTATCTATCCCTCTTCCGGGGATAGACACACTCGGCCTTTCTCTAGTTACCCAGCCTAGCTGTGTATTGGCCCTTCATAGGTCCCTAAGTACGCTGACACCAACCTTGGGCGTAGCCATGTACCTAAATACTTGTGTCCACTAAGTCTGCTCATCTCGGAGCCCGGGCCATCGGGTCTCCGTAGGTCAAGTACTCACTTGCCTGCCGGTTCCTACCAGTTCGCCTCCGAGCTACCTGTATGGGTGTAGGTTCCGGCTGCCATAGCTCACGTATGCTGGGTCGTTACATCACTCCCCTCTTCTCTACGGTCCGTCCCGGACCGTTTAGCGTCGTCTTTTGTTTCCACGACTCGATTCCCCCAAGACCCGATGGTCCCTGGGCTTGGACGGATATCTTTGGTGGAAATCTAGCATGGCCTGTAAGCCTGTCCCTTCTAGCATCTCATAGGGCTCCCATGAGTTCTCCTCAGCTCCATAGCCTTCCCATGAAACCAGGTACTGGACAAAGCGCGACGGAAACTTCGCCTTTGTTCCACCATACCAGCGACTGTCCACAACAGCTTCGATAACGTAACTGGGCTCATTGTCCACGAGCTCTGGGGTAGGGATCTCCTTGATCCTACCCGATTCCGGATCCTCGCGATAGGGTTCCAGCAGCGTGACATTGAAAACCGGGTGGATGCTCCATCGGGTTGGCAATTGGAGTTCGTATGCTCGGGTACCCACCCGACGTTTGACCACGAAAGGGCCAAACATCCGGTGGTCCAGCTTCTCCATGGGACGCTTGGTGCGGATGTTCTTCCGGTTCAACATCACGCGGTCCGCTTTCTTAGCCCGCCCAGCAGCCACATCTTCCAAGGTAACATAGTCCGGGGATGGCAGCCGTTTCTGGTCATGCCATTTCCGCTGCCTTTCCTGTGCCCGTTTAATCGTTTCTCGAATCTGTTGCCAGGTTCCTTCCCATTCCTTAACCAAGAGTTCACTACTTGGGTGTATCCCTTGGTTGTCAGACACAACACCCGACCAGTTTGTTCGTGGGTTGAACCCATAGTTGATCTCAAATGGTGACAACCTGGTGGATTCTGATGTTGAGGTGTTATACGCATACTCCGCAAGGGGTAGCAGCGAGACCCAGTCATCCTGTTGATAGGAGCAGTAACTACGCAGGTACTGCTCCAGTGTCTGATTAACCCTCTCGGTTTGCCCATCAGTCTCTGGGTGGAATGCAGTCGAAACGTTTAGTTTCACTTGCAGCAAGTGCATCAGACTCATCCAGAACTTGGATGTGAATCGGCTATCTCGGTCGGAGATGATTGACTCTGGCAGTCCATGAAGGCGCCAAACCTCCTTCAGGAATATCAAGGCAAGCTCCTTGATAGGTACCTCAGTGGTCAGGGGTATGAAATGGGCCATTTTCGAAAACCTGTCTACTATGACCCAGATCTTGGTATACCCTTCGGACTCTGGCAGCGCGACAATGAAATCCATTGAAATTGCTGTCCAAGGCCGCATAGGAACATCGATAGGTTCCAGCAGCCCGAACTTCTTGTGCCTGATGGATTTATTTCTTTGGCATGCATCACATGTCCGCACATAGTCAGTGATATGCTCATCCATCTTAGGCCAGTAGAAGTTAGCCCTCACCCTGCCAATGGTTTTGTAAGTCCCGAAGTGTCCCGCGATTCGGGAGTCATGTTCTGCCTTCATGATTGTCTGCTTCAGATTCTGACCCTTGGGAACATACCACCTGTTCTTGTACAGGAGTAAGCCCTTTTCCGTCGTGAAATGTCGGTCGACCTCTTTGTCACCTGCAGCTGTTGCCTTCAGGATCCTTAAGTACTCCTGGTCTTCGGTTATCGCTACCCGCAACTGATCCAAAAAGGAAGACTTGAGCCGAAATCCCTGGCACACTTGCAACACCTGTGGTCGCAAGATGTCCCGTTCCTGGCTCCCAACCCACTGTCCGGGGCGAAAAAACGACTGTGGCGGAAAATCACTCCCCCCTTCAGGGCGGTAGTCCCTACGCCGCGACAAAGCATCCGCCTTCTCATTCAACCGTCCTTCTCGGTAAACCACCTTGAAGTTAAATAGTTGCAGGAATTCAGCCCAGCGGTGCTGCCTTCGGTTAAGGACCTTGGTACTATTAAAGTACTCCAAGTTCTTATGATCCGTATAGATCACCAATTGGTCCGTTACTGAGCGTAGCAGATGATCCCATTCCTTGAATGCCGCCACGATGGCAGTCATTTCCTTATCATGGACATCATAATTGATCTCTGCTGGGTGAAACTTCCTACTATGGTAGGCCACCGGATGCCATCTCTCATCCTCACAGAACTGGGAGAGAACGGCTCCTAATGCAAAGTCACTAGCGTCGGTTTCTAGCCGTGTTGGCCGTTCAGGGTCAAAATGTGCTAGGATAGGTTTGGACGTGAACGCTTCCTTTAAATGATTGAAGGCCTGCTCACATGCAGGTGTCCATTCCCATCGGACATCCTTCTTTGTCAAGTCCGTGAGGGGTTTCGCTATCTTGCTGAACCCTTCTATGAACCGACGATAGAAGTTGGCAAAGCCCATAAAGCTTTGAACGTCGACGACGCATGTCGGAGGTGCCCAGTCTTTGATTGTCTGCACCTTTTCCGACAACATAGAGATCCCCATATCGGAGATCCTATATCCGAGGAATTCAACCTCCCGTTGGTGGAAACTGGACTTCTTCATACTTACACATAGTCTAGCTTTCCGCAATTTCTCCATTACACGCCTTACCATCGCGACGTGCTCTTCCATAGTTTCGGAGTAGATCAGGATGTCATCCATATACGCGATGACTCCTTCATCCATGAGATCTCGAAAGACCTCATTTATCATGCTCTGGAAAGTTGCCGGGGCATTACATAACCCAAACGGCATGACCGTGTATTCATACAGTCCATATCTGCACCGGAAGGCCGTCTTCCATTCCTCACCTTCTGCCATCCTCAGAAGATAGTAGCCGTTTTTCAAGTCCAACTTAGTGAACACAACGGCTTTTCCTAACCTATCTCGCAGTTCATTCATCAGCGGTAGAGGGTACTTGCTCTTCACCGTGATTTTGTTCAGCCCTCGGTAATCTATTACCAGTCTTAATGTACCATCTGGTTTTGGCACAAAGAGGATAGGGGCTGCTGCTGAGGAACTGGATCGCCGTAGCTTCCCCGTTCGCAGCATGTCATTGAGATATTCCCGGAGTGCCTTAAGCTCCTTTTCCGATAACGGATAGATAGGCCCAAACGGAGGTTGAGTCCCGGGTAGCAACTCGATCGTGTGGTCATACTTTGAGTGCTCCGGCAAGGCCTCAATCCGTTCTTGACTGAAGATGTCCCCGTAGTCCTTATACTCAGGGAGTAGCTTGACAGTAATGTCAGCACCTTCCTCATCGGAGAATTGTACAATTCCCAACAGGTACACATTACTAGGGTCTTCAGCTAGCAACTCTTCATCGGTCATGAACACTAACCGCCCCTGCTCTGCCAGGCAATTAGCCTTGCAGAAATCTGAGCGCCAGGTTAGTGATCCTGTCTTCCAATCTATGTCGGGATTATGGTCCTTCAACCAAGACATAGGTAGGTACCCGTCCACCTTGGTGTCGGGCATGTCCGCGACTTCAAACCGCATTTCGTTATGGTGGTCGCCTATTCTCATGTCCAATGATTTGGTATAGTGCAGACCTGACCCCGGAATGTGATTACCGCTTGCGTCGCTTATCGGCACATGTACCTTTCGTCGTACACATGGTGCCTGCGTTTGTTTAACCCATCGGCTACTAAGCACTGGCCCAGTAGCTCCACTGTCGAGTAGCAGGAGCGCCTCAGCGCTTACCTGTCTAGCTCCAATCTTCCAGTCTAGCCTTACCCTCAGGTGGATAGACTTGGTATGGCGAGGCAAGTTATCACGCTTCTGCCTCTTCACTTGTCTTAGGGACTTAGTCATCTTGGCTTACTAATTCTGATCTCTTGCCTTTCGACACAAGAGCGGCCACAACGGGTCGGTAAACGTTAAGGGATTGGGATTCGTTTTATCAACAGCTAGGGTGTTTACTATCACGCCAGCATGATTTCGGGTACTAAACCCTCCTCAGGTAAACTTGATCATAGTATCATTTATTCAATCAAGTCCAGCCTGAACTAATCCCGCTTGTACTAAACATAACAAATTTTCCCGAGGTGGGTAGAAGTCCGCTGTTGGACCGGTTCCAAGCGAAGCAACCTTGCTTCCCCAATGTCGAGCGTCTCCGCGAGCGAGATCTCTCCCAGCCTCAACCGAAAATAATGTCCTGTGACTTGTCCGTCCCACTAAAGAAATCCTGAAAGAAATACAAATAACTAGAACAAAGGAAATAACCTGAAAACCCACAAAGGAGAGATCACCCTGTCCACCGCATACGGCCTTCAACATCTATCTGCCCACACCACCTGGGTGTAGTCAGCATCAGGGTCGTTCATGCAGTAGAGGGGTACTTACCCATCCCAGAAGCCACTTCCGGGGCTCCTTTTCATCCATCCTGCAGGGGTCTATGGATACAGGTTATTAAGGTTATACCTTTCACAGAATGGGGTCTTACCTATTCTGAGCCGTCAGTATCAACCTCCATGATCTGAGGTGATGCCTGTCGGACTTCAAGTATCTTTGACGAGGTAGCCGGAGGTGGCGCTTCGATGCGCTTTAGTCGCTTGTCCGTACCTGAGGGCTCGCTTACCGGGGCTGACCGTTTCAACCCACGAGCCTGTTTGGACGAACTAACGACTGGGGACGCCGCGGTGCACTTTCTCCAAAAGTGACCCGTTTGTCCACACTTGGTGCACTGGTTGTGCTTTCTCCGACGTTCGGTCAAAGTCGACGGGATTTCCTTATGCGCCAGGGCATACTCAGAAGTCCCCGGCTTTGCCTGTTTCCCCGCATTGAAATTAGTAGGTTTGGCAGACCGCTGGTTCTGTCTGCCCGAACCTTTATCCTTCTTTTTAAACCTTCCGGAAGTTGAGGACCTATCCTCCTTCTTGTCCGTTGGTTGAGACCGTTGGACAGGGTGGATAACTCGGTTGCTGAACCGGGTGTTGTCTTCCAGTGTGTGTCCAACCTTCCGAAGAAGATCAAGGTAGTCGTTCAAGTCGGTAGGATGGGGCTCCTTCAGTGCCCACGCGTTCCTCACTTCTTGAGTAATGCCCGACCGTACCTTATCTCGTACCTGCACAGGGTCTGTATAGCTAAGCTTATACATATAGTCAATTATCTTGTCCAGGTACTCATCGATGTGATGTGGCTTCATCACTAGGTCTCGCCACTCAAGGAGGGATCGGTCTCGTTCCGCTTGGTCACCGCCGAAACTCCGTTCAAGCCGTTCCCGGAATCCTTTCCACGTTCTTAACGGGTTACTGTTATTAACTGGAACTCCGGTACGCTTGGCTGCCTCCTTATTGATGTGGGAGTGCAGCCCAAGATACCATGTTCGGGCAGTATCTTCTAGAAGGGGGATCACCAGGTTTACCTTGTCCATATCGGTCAACCTGCACCCAGCAAAGTACTCGAACTTAACCTCTACCAGCGTCAAGAAGCTGGCGAGTTCGGTGACCTTTCCCTTAAACGCCGGAATGCCGCTCAGCTTTTCCGGCTTCTTCTGCCGTTGTCTAGATGATGGTCGTGCAGCCGCCCTACTCCGTAGTTCCCTTGACAGCTTCTTAGCACGGCGGTCCCACCGTCGTTTCTTCTCGTCGCTCCAGTCATCCTTGCGAGCGCCGAGAAAAGGGGTCAAGTCGGGGAGCGAATCGGCATCATCATCATCCGAGCTATCATGGTCAGAGTCCCCAGGATCTCCACCTGCTCCCGTAGTACCACCGACAGGTGGTCCATTTCCACCTCCACTACCCCCGGTATTTCCACCTGGGGTCTCGCGGGGTCTATCATACCCATCAAACCTTTCCTCCTGGCCATCCTGATTCCCATCCTCGGGGGGGTTAGCCCCTGATGGTACTGATGCCGGTGGTGGAACAGGTCGTTGCCCACTCTCAGGAGTTGGGTTCGGAGCCGCCTGAGTTATCGCCAGAAACGACTGAAGCTCTGGACAACTCAAAGGTTGCATTGGGGGCCCCGCGTGTCTCCATGACCCACAGTACCCACATGTTGGTCGTCCGTCTCCCTCCTTCTGTCTTCTTCGGTGCCTTACCGGGGTCCGTGGTCCCTTCCTGCACCCGTACGTGTGGTAATGAATCCACCCCATACGGGTTTCTTCCGATTTGCAGCCCGACAGACAGTACTCGTCTTGGCTGTCCGACTCACCACTAGTGATCGTGGGGAGGATGGAGGGAAGAGTTGGTTTTGAGGGGGCAGAGGGAATCACGGGTGCCCAAGGAACGGAACGAGCGGGTGTCCCAGGTCCGGGGATCGGAGTCCCTCGTGATGGAGCCATGGGTGCTCGCTCTTCCTGGCGCCTGACCTGTTCAAAGAATCCAGGTGAAGCCGCACGCAGCGGTCGGTACCCTGGGGTAGCCGATACTGTTGGCGGGAAAGCTGCGACAGGGAAGGTATCAGGAGGGGGCAATGAAACTGGTAAAGGTGTGGGTCTTGGGGCAGCAATAGGAGGTACGGGAGTTGCAACCGACGGTGTTGCAGGGGGGTTAATGGGAGCGGGGGTCGGCCGAGGAGTAGGGTCAGGTGTATCTGGTGCTGTGATACCCTTTGGCTTGGACGTCCTTTTCTTAACCCGACGCCCATCGGTTGGTCCAATCGCCGGACTTCCTGAACGACTGCGGGCGATCGAGGAGGGGACAGACAGCGAGCCTGTTGATGCTCTTGTGAAGGACGAGGTATAACTGTATCCTTCCCCCTTGAGGCTTTCCAACATCCGTATGCCCACGGGGCTTAGGTACGCCCTCCACTGTTCATCCCGGGCTCTCATAGCCAGTTCCATCCCGAAGTTCTCCAGCTTCGTGTGGACAAGTGGGAGTGGGGGCGCCGCCTCTATCATCAGTACGTCATTCTCAGCATCAATACTATAACCTCCCGCGAAGGCCCTTTCCAGCGCTGCCATACGATCCTTCAATGCCTTCTGGTCTCTTAACATTCGCAGGTATGCCTCCTGCTGTACCTTCATCCATTCCACCGCTGCCGTAGTAATCTGTTTACGGAACACCTGCTGCTGCTGGGCATTCCAGTTCTTCAGTTCCCGCTTCGCATCCTCAATCGACTTGGATACCTCCCGGACGATGTAAGGTTCGACGAACTCGCGGGAGAACTCGCTAAAGGGTACTCCTTGCGGTGGAGGAGGGAGCATGTTGTGGACGAGGGCGGCGTCTTGGAAGAACGAAAGCGCCGCAGCGCGAGGGTCTGTAATCATAAGATCAACACATTCATCAGGTAGTTGAATAGGGGCGGCCTCCAGGAGCAATTGGTGACCGTCCCATTCAATACCGCGGACGTCCGCGAACACCGAAGCACGAAATGTGTTGGCGGAGTTCTCGTCAAGGTCAAGGTCTGAATCCGAGTTGGATTCCATTCTGGGTCGACGTTCGATACTAGCCATTGCGCTTTCCACCCTGGGCTACTTGTTCGAGACAAGGTTACCAGTATTCACGCAAGGTCAGTGCCGAAGGTCGAAAAACAATTAATCAGGAGAGGAGTTAAGCGAGGAGCTCGCTTAACGATATACTGTAACGGGGGCACCCCTAGGAAGATGGATCCCAAGGTTGCGACCGCACCAAACAACTTCAAACTTATCGCCAAAAGTTCACACAAATGTAAGAGTAAAGTAGACGGTAAAACTTAATATCGTTAAGCCTGACGCTTCACTCAATTAAGGTCTCGAGAGGATTGATTGTTGGAGTAGGAGAGTTCTCGCATAGACTTTCAGGTAGTTTTATCTTATGCCAGAAACTCCCCCATCAGTTTACTCCAACTGTTCGAGCACACCCTTCTCCGCTAAGGGCGGTCCGACACGTCTCCTGACACCCCCTTCGGGCATGTATGTGTCGACCCGCTCTAGTCGGCGTTCACCATATGTGCATATCGTTTCTGCGGCGCATTTCCATTCTGCCCGCCGGAGTGAAAACCTCTGCGCATCGGGGACTTGCCAGTGGCTAACTGTCAAGACCCCTTGCTGAACTAGACTATCTATGACACCCTTCCCATGCGCGTTGATTTCTTCTTGACGCCGGAAGCTACCGTGAACGGTTTATCTATCTACTATTTACGAGTCTCGGGCTTCCGGTGTCTTCCGCAGGGTACGGTGGTCCAGGAGTGATCCAATGGGCGCTACCCACGACCACTACCTCGGATACACCTTACCTGCGGTAGGAATCATGCTTTTAGTGTCTCTGCACTTCCCTCTCAGAGCCTATGGCGTTGGGGACATCCTTGGGCGTGGTAGGTGCAAAACGTTCCCAGTCGTCCCGGCACCACCCGGGACTACCTTCGGGACCCCCACGGTTAACTCCCGTTAACTCCGTCAGTTTTGGTCCGTTTTACTCCGAACAACTTGGAGGAGGTACTCCACCTTCCACCCTATGCCCCCTTGTATATCCTGCGAACAGCTTACGGTCGACCGGACGGCAGCAACGTATACGGTGTTGCAAGCGGGTCTCCAAAGATCCTCCTTTGCTAGACTGCACACAACTACGCAACCGTTTGCCCATGACGTCGGGGCCTCAAGGCGGGGCCGGAGGGGCATGATAGGAATAATGTCTTCAATTTACAGCTTCTTCGTAGCTGCGTAGCTCGCCCAATAGCATCTCCCGGAACCCCAGATTCCAGTATTATGCATGGTTTCGTGTGACAAACATTCCAGTCATTTTTCCCAAACTCCCCGAGGGACTTCGTATTGGCAGGTAGGGTAACTCAGGCCCTTGAACAGGGTAATCCAAGCCTCAAGGCAGGGTAACCCTGTTCTGAGGGTAGGGTAATCTTGTCCGGTGGACAAGTGGATTTTCTCCTGTTACCCTATCTATCCCACTTCCGGGGATAGACACACTCGGCCTTTCTCTAGTTACCCAGCCTAGCTGTGTATTGGCCCTTCATAGGTCCCTAAGTACGCTGACACCAACCTTGGGCGTAGCCATGTACCTAAATACTTGTGTCCACTAAGTCTGCTCATCTCGGAGCCCGGGCCATCGGGTCTCCGTAGGTCAAGTACTCACTTGCCTGCCGGTTCCTACCAGTTCGCCTCCGAGCTACCTGTATGGGTGTAGGTTCCGGCTGCCATAGCTCACGTATGCTGGGTCGTTACAAGCACTTGTGCAAGCAGAGAGGATAGTTGAGAATAATACTACTGAACAACGTCACATTTGGACAGAACTTTAGTACAAACTAGCACTATATTGTTATTCGAAGATATAGTGTACTCCACCTAATTTGCAAGCGAGAGGTATGGTTGAGACTATTGATTTTTGCTCGTCATGTATACACTTCTAACAAGCTAATCAGGGGATCTAGTACAATAGTTTCATAAAATGGTACAGGAGGGCCAATGTCCATATGGTACAAAAGGAGACAAGTCAAGTACATGGTACGGAAACCATATAGAAATAGAGCACCCAAACTTAGTACAGCCTAAAAGGATTGTATGACAAGCGATCAAAGCGGGACCGCAACCCCTAGATCCATTTCCGGAAGCAAATGAACTAGTTGATACAACTGACCTTTCGGGGGTAGATTAGGAGCTGTAATCAGATCCGAGTGAAGCAGATTCTGATGTTGAAAGTCTCGACCTCTGTGGGAGTGAAGGCGGTTTTATTGCGTTGTATGAATCGCCCGCAGCAGCAAATCACAATACTGCAGTGAGAGTTCTCCGTGATGCGGTATAGCAGGAACAGACCGAAGATGAATTATGGGAACCCTTTCAAAACAAGACTGACTTAGTACTTGCCTAATGGTTTATTGAAGCAAAAGTATCCAAAGAACATATTGACAGGTTTTTCAAGAAGGATTTAAAGCCAGAGAACAGCACGATTAAGCCTCACAACCATCTCCTTCATGCAGTTGCTGAGCTATAAGCGGGCTTGGGAATGTAAAGTTGGAAAGAGGACTTGGTACCATTCAATAAGCTTGTAAGTAGATCAATTTATGTAAGGTATTTAACTAACACATAACAAGACCTTGAGGACAGATCTCGGCCGCAGGTTCCTCCGTCCACGCAGAGATTTTTTTCTGCAGTTCCGTTGATTGTATCAAGTTCCTTCTTAGTCAAAAATCCTTTGCACAGGACATGGTTTACACCCCAATAAAGGAATGGAATTGCAAAATACCCCCAGGGAGTCTGTATTCGGAGATACATACAGCTGATTGGTGGTGGGAGACTCCGGTAGGTCACAATTCGACTTCTGAGATCCGAATAGACTGTTAGAAAGTACTGGCATATTTGTACTAACAATATAAAAAGAATAGTTTACCGGAAGAAGTAACACTTGTACTGATCATTTGTTCTTCAGATGTTACGTTTCGGTTGAACTTCTTAGCAGATAAAAAAGCCGGTCCAGTTTACCTGACTATCGGCAATATCTTGTCAAATAGGAGAAATAAATCATCCCAGTATGCAACTGTCCTATTATTACTTGTGCCTGTCCTACCAGAGATGCTCCGGGTAGTGCCAAAAGATTCACAACAACGAGAAGTGAACAATGATATTATTTGTCAGCTTATAGATACTATTTTGGCTCCATTAACTGCTATTGCACAAGCTGGAATTGAGGTCAATTGTGCCGATGGCAACATTGGACAAGGTTCTCCAAGTCTTGCAGCATGGATTGCGGATTATTTGGAAAATGTTACTTTCCATAGAATTCAGCACAATCAAGGTCTGGTTAGTGAGACTCCAGCAAATGAGGTGGGAGTCTATACGGGATGTTCTGTAGCTAAACGGGATTAGACAAGAGGTCGAACACTTTTTACCAGATCTGGTAATGGGGATAGCAAAGCCGGTGAAGATTTGACTAGTCTCGGGTTTAGATTGCTCTCAAGCGACTTTCGGGAAATTTCTAAACCTGATCAAGCCAGCTTGCCAAAACCAGATATGGTACACGTCGACTACCTAGGAATATTTGAAACACATCCCACGAAGTGGGTAATTGGATTTCTCAAGAAGTACAGGAGCCTGCAGACTTTTGATACTGTTTCGAAGAGTCTGCCAGCCTATTCTGGATATTCATCACTCAACAAAGAATACAGTAGAGTTTCACAATAGACAGGCAAAGAAATGAGACATTTGGTTAAAGTGCGCCTGCCATGTTTTGCCGCCATACTACGTCATGCCAGTGCTTCTGAATCTCAAATCTTTATCAGGGCCCAGGCTTGTGTTCAATCAATGGTTGACTCCACCCTTGTGGGACAATATAAAAGTCGTACCAATGAGAGGGTTTCATACCTTGCGCAGTACCCCAAGGACTTCCGGGATCACAAAGATGTCTTTAAAGACTATCGAAAGGATAAGCCGACACCCTGATAGGTACAAGAGGTAATGTCGAGAGTACAGAGTAAAAACAGTCATACACTTAATCAACATTGACTTTCGGGTATTACCGTAGCTCAAAGATGGCACATTACAGATGAACAGCCTCAAGAGCTTGAGGGTGTAGTGGGAGATATATATGATGAGGATGTCAATTTCAACTTCCTTAAGATACACCTATTAAGTCATTTTGGAGAGCATATACAGCAGTTTGAAAACATCCAAATATATGCGACCAAGTCCCGGGAGAGCAGCCGCAAGACGATGGTCAAGAAGGGCCCGAGATGGTCGAACAAGAACGATGCAGCCTATCAGATACTCCGGACTTATGCCAGACTTAACCGCTTCAAAATTCACGCAATGAATATCAATGCTCATATTGCATGTCCTATATGCAATGAACACAGGAGTAGAGCTTACAGGTGGTGTATCGGATCGGCAATTAGACAACCAAAGGGGCTTACACCAATTGTTGATGAAATCGCGTGGTTCGAACTATTCTTAAAAGATTTACCAGGACTCGTAGTTGATTATTAGTGGCGGAAATCAGCCGGAGAAAACACTTTCGATGCAGACTCTATTCGTAAGTTCCCAATTGAAATCTGCCATGTATTATGGGTTCTGGTAGAAGACTTTCAGGACTCAAAGGAGCTCCCATGGCACACTCTCCGCTGCACGGAAACACAGCTCTGGAAATCGACACGATATAGTAGGAATGATTGGGTATAGGTGGATTCTGGTAATATAAACATCTATGGCGGACTTAGGGGACTCTGTCTGGCTCATTTAGTATCAGTTTTGAAGGTTCGCAAGGTTGTTACAAGCTCAGTTAACTGGCTTGTACTTGTAGATAAGCTTTACATTGGGAATTCCGGGAAAATTAGCGATATTATCGGACTGGTTACTCCCACATTAGGGCCTGGACCAAGATCAACAACAAGAGAAATTGTAGCAAGTATCAAATGTGTTATGGTAATGGCACATCGGGTTCCAGAGTCTGCTGGAGCTGGGAATGGCCGCTGGTATGTAAACAATAGGATTGATTTAGGGACATTTAATATAATATATTGAAAGATTGTAGCCTAATATATCCTTATAATTGGCTTAATCCTGTGCAGTAAAATACAAATGAGCTGAACAATGGTACAAAGGAAGAAAGGCGTGTAGAAATAGAAAGGTTTAAACGAGAATAGGCTGGTGAGGTAAAGGAAGGACCATCGGAGAGGGATTATAGTGGAAGAATACAGAGCATTGTAAAATAAGTGGGGTAAGGAACCATGAAGCAGTAATAAAGAGCTGGGAGTGACCACAAAGAACAGTGGAATGTGTAGAGGGTTCCTGGGCATGGACGGAGTCCCTAGGGCGATGAGTGCCAGGACAGAAAGACAAGGTTACGGGCAATGACCAGTAGAAGCTGGGCACTGAAACTGTGGTGAGGTTTATCCAGCCATGCTAGTCCAGATAGATACCTTAAAAGGTTGCAATGGTGATTGTGGAAAAGGAGTAAAGATATTGGGGGGTCAGTAGACACAGAAAATGCAATTAGGCAACGGGGAGGTAGAAGAACCCACGTTGGCTACAGGACCAATTCAAGGTGCAAATGAGTCTTACAGAAGTACAATGGGGTTCTGGCGCGATATAATATTAGGTGATATATGTGAGGCAGAGGGAGAGGAAGCCATGTTAACTACTACAGGAAGATATTAGGTAATAGATAAGAGAGAATCTTTTTGCTAATGTTGTAGTCATCATAGAGTTGCTATTGTGTTGCTGGACCAGTACTTTTGCACTCATACTTTAGTATCAGAAATAGACTACCTATATTCCTTTTACTATCCCAGGCGTTGAGTCAGCCAGCTATTTGATATCTGTGTACCATCTCCTTGGTGGTACCATACATTACACAATACTATACCAGCATCCCAGGAGACTTTATAAGTGAAGTCTCTTCTCCCATGTATTCTTCTACACATACCATAATGCCCACTATTCTTTACCATCACTCTTCCTTCCTTTCTCTTGTAAACTACTATTCTTTGTGATCACCTGTTATTTTTTCCACCTCTTTGTGACTTTGCATTGAAGTATTTGTTCCCTGTTATAGAAATCTCAAGTTCATCTAGGCTGTGTTAGGTTTAATCCCCGCAGTCAGCAGATCAGAGTCACTTAGCTGGAGGTTTTTTTTTTACACCTGTGAATGTCATTTATAAAGAACGTGCCTCACAGATTGCCTGTGCCTTCTAAAATGCCTTTCAAGATCACAAAGTCTTAGTTGTAAAAATTGAAGTAAGTTTATTCTATTTTATTGTTCTGTAGCCACTATAGTGAATGCGTATATTGGTTCAAGATGCCTGATCCTTGAGCCAAATAGATCTAAGGACAGTTGAAAGATATATGGCCAGAATCTTCTATATACAGTCCTCCAAGCAGTTACTGAGAAAGGAGTATATGAATTATTTTTTCAAATAAACAGATAACTGATACTATTGCAAGCTCCAACTAATGTATGTAATCAGTTGGATACAGGCTCCAGTGGACCAGGTATCTTTCATACCTTTAATAGAAGCTTTCAGATCAGTATCAACTCAACCCCAAGTATCCCTAGAAATCGTTTTTACTTTGCCTATGCTTTCTCCCACTATGCATTCTGGCAACATTGTGTAGCACCTGAAATGCTATCATAGGTTTTATGACTCCGGTAGGCCAACTAGAACATACTTGATAAAACTGGTATGGGTTGATTTTTTAATTTAACTGTTACTTTTCATTTTTTAAACTAGGGCAAGATGTCACATCCAGCAAGCTAATGTATTGTACCTAGTTATGGGTCAACCTCTAGTAATGGGTCAGTTTTGACCTACTTGTAAAAACATTAAAAATTGCTACCACTAACTCAATATTTACTCTCCAGGCCTCAAACCTTGCAATGTAACTTCTTTCAATTGTCATATAATGTACAAAAAAAACCCTTTTGTAATAATACAAATTGCAGGATTGAGACCCCAAAGTGATAGTTCATGATTAAATCACTATTGTCCTCAGAATCAGAGCTTAAGATGACCTGATGGTTAACCTTTTTCCATGAGGAGCGCTAGGGGCAGATGGTGCCTGGAGCCATGTTGTTAGAAAACAGATTTTCCTCCTAGAAAATGCAAGCTATTGATTTCAAAATATGATAAAATAGGTGAATATCTACTTACTGATTCAGTGGACTCATCACAGTCCATCTTATCCTCCTCTGCATCAATCATCTCCTAATTTTCAACAGCCCTTGGCTGGGACCTAGTCTTCCTTCTGGAGGTAACCGCTTGCGATTTGGCCTTCTGTTGCTGTCGTGAGATCCTCTTCTTTATAGCCAAATTCTTTTTCCATATATCATCACTCTCATACGTTTTATAGAGCCTGGGAAGAACTGAGATATAAGGAATAAGGCCACCCTTAATCTGGCGGCGGTCTGTAGTACTGGGCTGGACAGCTTGGAGCCTGGTAATAGTTGCAGCATTGAGAACAGACTGGGCATTTGCCTTGCTACACAAGTCCAAAGCTTTGTTGAAAAGAGTACGACTTGTATCATTGAATTCATATTGGTTGGCTTCCTCCCTGATCTTATCGAGTTCAGAGAATGTCTCTGCACAGGTGGGGAGGAAACGAAGGCCAGAACGGTATTTATTCACAGGTCTGGACAGTGGAGTGCTCAATTGAAGCCCAGACTGGCTCAAAACTCGCGGCCGATTGAATGGGATCATGCCACAGGCCCTCCAAGCTGACAGAATATTCTTCTCACTCATGGCCTTTGCTCTTGCCTTGTGGTACATTGGATAAAAGTCACCTTTATGCATTGCCCAATTGGGTCCATGATCACGGAGAAAGTCTTCCAACTTCTTTTGATAACTGGTTCCCATAGGGGGGAAGACTTCAATGTCCAAGGGTTAAAGAACATGGCTTGTATGAGCAGGAAGACATATCGGGTAGATGTTCATCTTAATACAGTGCTCAATGAACTCGATATTGTTCATATGAGAGCTGTGTCCATCTAAAACCAGCATGTGATAATCCATGATTCCGTTTTCTGGCCTCATTTTTGGTTCGAAGATGTTCACCAACCAGTCCAATGTAATCTCTGTCATGGTGTAACTGGCCTTCGAGTGTGTAAAGTAGGCATCCGTATTCTTCTCGCGGTTGATGTTACTATGATGTCCCATGAGGTGGGCATTCGAGACGCGACTAATAAGAGGCAGAATTGACTTTCTATTGCCAGAAATGGCTTCCACAACTGTAACCCAAGACTGCTTTCCATCCTGCATAATCCTTGGATTCTTCCTACCAGTATGGCATAAGATAGTCCTACCACCTCCCAGACCCATTGCAAATCCCTTCCCATTGGTATTCCAAGTGTCTTCTGGCTTAATATGATATTTGTAGCACATATTGTAGTAGCAATTGAGGTGTTCTTTGAAGATTTCTGGATCAGTGGCAAGGGATCGCTGCTTATCCCAGGTCTTCCCAACCTTGGATTGAATCTCTGGATGTCTTGTAAGTAACCGATCCACCCAATACTTCCCAATTTCTCCTGTTTTCCCTTTCATCTTTTGCAACTGGTATACCATATCCAAAACATGTCTCCGGCGAAGAGGAATCCCTTTATCATCACAGTCCTTGATTTTTTCAATAATAGCGCTCGCTTCAACCTTGGTAAGCGGTTGCTGAGGCTCATGAGCCTCTGAGGCAGGTGTTGTCTTATGTCGAAGGCGGTTTTGCAAAGTCATGTTGGAAAGACTAAAGAATGTGGCAATTTTGCGTACTGAGAGCTCAGAATAGTCAATTCTGTACTGGAAAGCAGCTTGAATGATACCCTCCTTGTCGGCTTTCTTGGGAGCCATGAAAGATTGAATTTGGATAACTTGTTGTGGAAAGTTTGTATGATATAGAAGTGTTGTATGGTGACTCAAATCTTCGAGGAAAATAAGGAAGATAGAACAGAATAGCCTGCCTTAAATACTTGCTGCTTTCACCTGATATTTTGCCTACATCAACCTGAGACCTATAACCTAACTGCTGGGTATTAATTCTCAGACCTTTCCCAACTCCGAGCTCCAGCAACAAGCATCTTTACCTGGGAAATATATGATGATTATAGGATGTCAAAGGTTTATCCTTGGATATTTTTGCATAATACTGTACAGTTACAAGAACTATGTATATAGCTTTTATTAAGTGAAATATTGGGTCCTAAGAGGAAAGGTTGGGTTAGTGGTTTCAATTTTTGATGTTTTTACAAGTAGGCCCAAACCGAACCATTACTAGGAGTTGACCCATAACTAGGTACAATACGTTATCCTATAGCATAAGAAAACCTATAAAACAAATAAACTCTCACCCTTGATACTCTAACAAGGTTTTCCTAAACAATCAAAAAGTTATAAGGAAATGATTCCCTAACTCAGGCCTATAGAGGGCATCCACCGTACATTTTGAACCTCAATTTTTTTTCTATACTGGCAACCCTACCATACTAAAAAATTTTAGAAGAAAATTAGCAACACAATTTACTAATATAACCTTTACAAAAATCAAACCAAGTTTGGAATAACTATTTCTATAAGAACCTAAAACCTATTCAGAGCTGTTATCCTCTAATGACAAGGGGAAGCCTGCCAGAGTGAGGAACCTAAGAACTGGATATGGGAATAGGGACTGCAAAGCAGACTGGGAGATGGTAACTGGCAAGGTGTTATTTCTTTGAGGGGGATAGTTGATCTAGGCAGCATGAATAAAGTTATGGAGTTCTGGAAGAAGTGGAAGAGAGCACCAAGCAGGCATATCAAGATTGACTGAAGTGATGGTAGGCATATGTGTACGTCTTAAGGGGCAGTGCCAGTGTATTGTAGAAGACTATGATCAATATTATGTGGGCTGGTAAGGCATCAGAGGTAGGTGCAGGGCATACCTGATAAGAACCAAGAGGTCTGTGCTGTGAGCCAACTTTTACCTGATATTATTCGGTGAATAGGGCCTACAGTGAACCTGTTAAGGCCCATAAATGAGTAAAGTTTGATATAGTGGTAATATGGGTAATCAAGGGAAGCATTGTTGTAGAAATTCCAGTCAGCAAAAGTTGTGGAGAAGACCAGCTGATATAGGGCTAGGTAAGGGCTAGGAGGAACAGGGGGATCCTTGAGTTGTGATAGAGAAAGAGATTCTGAGAAGATAGTAGGAAGAGGCAAGTGAGAGATCAAGTGAAGGAGGACATTAAGAGGTAGGTGAGTTGTAGAGCCTGAGGTTTTTCTTGGGAGAGGTTCCAAGCAAGGGGAGAGTTTAAGTTTTCTACTGTGAGGCAGCAGAAAGAAGAAGGGGACCAATATTGGTTCTAGGAGGGGAAGAGATGAGAGAGGCAGGCTGTGGCTAGATTGACAGTGGGGGAGGTATAACCTATCCTAAGGGCAGCTATCATCTGTTCACATTGAAGTGTACATTTAATGGACAGGACACAGGCTTTATATGGGAGGATTGATATAGAGGTGGAGGAGAAAAGGTTGGTGGACCAGTGCATGGCTTTGTTTCAAAAGACCTTCATCTTGCTTTAGGTTTCTTTGTTTGAAATCAGCAGGTCTGCCTATATGAGAAGATAGGAAAAATGAGAGAATTGAGGAGGGAGAGTTAAAGAAGGGAGGAATGCCTTTCCCAGATGGAAAGAGTTGTCGAAGTATTGTGAGAGCAGCCTGGGCCAGAGCTAGTGTTTTTTGCATATGCGGGAACAAATACAGGGAGGGATAGAGCTAGTATCATAGCCATCCAATCAAGTATGAGGGATAGAAGATTACTATTGGAAGAGTAAGAGTAGCTGTGAGGTAGGGCGGTGCCAGTGTGAGAGTTCAGTTTTTGGCACTGAGAAGAGGACATGTAGGGAGGAGGTAGCCTGTACTAGCTGGTGGAAGAGGGGGTGAAGTGAGGTAGCATTCTTAATATAGAAGTAGGAGCCTGTTGTAATGGCTATGTCATCTATATAGAATATGACTAGACCTTTTGAGATATGTATATGAAGTGGAGCAACATAAACAACAAAGACCAGAGGGGAGATTGAAGAGCTCTGGGGGGCCACAACTATAATAGGATCTACGGTTTGAGTGGCACCTTAGAAAAGCAGAGAATATTTGCAGTTGTGCAAGAAGGAATCAGTCCAAAAAACCAAGCAACTTGGAACTGTGTGTGCTGCCTGTCTGGGGTAAAGGATTTCCGTTCTTACATTGTTGAAGCCATTTTTGATATCTAGAAAGAGCATAGAGACTTTAAGCCTGGCCTCCCGTGATATCCATATTTCATTGGTTAGTATGGCTACTATATTCTTATGCGGCAGGGACAGGAGCAAGCCAGAATTGCGGGGATACAGGAGGCTGAGAGAGTGTGCAAGAAGTGGCAGACTTGAGATAATGATTCCTTCTAGAATCTTTGATAGGATGGGGAGCAGAACTATGATACAAAAGAAGCAGACAGTGTTGCAACTGGGTTTTCCTGGTTTATTTCGAATGATGCCATTAGCTTTTTTCAGAGAAGAAGGATAGTGTCAATGTTGGAGGAGAGGGGTAAGGAGTAAGTGGAGTAAGGAGTAGTTTGCGGAATTAACTTGATTCCAGATGTAGTAGCCAAGTCCAGGCCTAGGGATAATTTGTTGTAGGATGAAAGGGGGGTAGCCTATACTTCTTGGAGAATTGGAGAGGAGTTGTAGTGCATAACTGGAGGGGGAGAAGAGGGAGTCCAGTGAGGGAAAAAATGATCAAGTACTACTTGATTGATATCAGGTGGGGATTAAAGGTTAGGGAAGTAGGGAAACCAAGGAGAGGGGTGATCTACAGCAAGTCAGTGGGCATTCCAGATGCAGTCTTTATCACACTTGCTAGAAAGGTAGACTAGGGTTTGTTTTTCTCTTTTCATAGGTTGCTGAGATATGTTTTCTGTATTAGACAAATATCAGTAGTGTGCAGGGGGGACAGGCTTCTGCAGTATAACCTGTTGGTGATGTGAAGGATTTTACAAAAGGAGGACAAAGCTGTAGTCTCCCAAGGTTTGGCTCTATGGAAGAGGCCTTTCAGAGTAGTGTGTGACATAAGAAGGTGGAATTAAATTTGTAGTGAGAGTTGAACCAATTGTCAAGAATCAGGGATAATGGATTTAGGGAGGAAAGGGGAGTAAGGAATACATTTGAGTGAAGGGACATAAGGGATGGCCAGTTGGTGAGGTCCCAATTATAGAAGCGTAGGACGAGCCTTTGATAAGGAGTGAACAGGTGAATGAGGATGGGAACATGGTCTGAGCCTATTAAGTCAAAGGGCATAGACCAGGAACTGAAGAAAGATGATAGTACTAGATTGGCAAAAGCGAGATCTAGAATGCCACGTCAGTCACCCAGGGAAAAGAAGAACCTGATCTATTTACTCGAGTTGTTGAGAAGTACAAAACTATGGTCTCAGACTTGGTCAAGATAGGAAGTTGGTATTCTAAGTGCTTCAGGAGAGAACATTCTTAATAGCTCAGGAAGGGGGTGGTGGATGTTGAGATCTCTGAGAGTAAGGAGGGGTGCAGAGATTTCCAAAAAGAGGTCCATAGGGGATAGAAAATAGTAGCTGGGTGGCTCAGATAGGTTGAGTAGCTATTAAGAATATGATGGGTTGGGAGTGAAGAGGAGGAGAAGCCTTTAGGTAAAGCAACATTGAGGTAGGTGAGCCGTTGGGAAACAGAGTAGAACAAAACCAAGTTTGCTCTATCAGTTTCTTTCCTAATATAGAATACGACACTTGTATTCAGGGAAGGGGTGCTACAAAAAAATATATAGTTGTGGTAGGAGGAAAGTTTGCCACAATGAAATAGAGGGTCCTGTAAAGCAATTATATGAGGGATGAGATTGGGAAACGAATTAAACAAGAAAAGAAAAACATTCCCACTGCTCAGGCAGTGGTGTTGACAAACAGTGAGAAACAACAATAATGGTCTACTTTCACCATACATGGAGGGTGTTCTGAGGTCACAACTGATCATTATTTGGGTAGGGTTGAGGTGGGGTGGATAGGCAGAAAGTGTTGAAAAGAGCATCCTTAAGTTCAACATTGGTTACGAAGGTAGTAAGAGAGACACTGAACCTAGAGGACAAGGCTCAGAGCTAAGGAGCAAAGATAATAGGACATACAAAGGTCCTGTACCTAGTGGATTGATAGGGAGGAAGCTGGAGAGTTAGGACAGGTGGTGGTGGAGGGGAGTGACAGGTATCCATTACTTCTAAAGGCGGGGCAAAAATCAGGGGGACTGGTCTGAAAGCGCAGCATTTATTGTAGGCTGCATGGGCATCTCCATAGCTGATACAGTGGGGAGGGGATACTACACAGCAGTTAGGAACATGTTTGAGGTAGCCAGCACTAGGACAAGCCAGGTTTGCACAGTGGTGCTTAGAGCAATGGTGGTTCTTTTTGCATAGAGGGCATAAGGAGTGATCAGCTTTGCAGGTGGCTAGAACATGACAAAACCAAAGGTATTTATAGCATTGTGTGAATTTGTAAGAAGAGTGGGCAGTAGTGACTGAGCAGCAACTAGCGAAGATGCCAATGTTCTATCATAATCTAGAAACACTTTCAGGGTTAACTATTACCACAACTCAGGTTGCTTTGCCAGCTGCCCTTCTGTCAGGGTCTGGTTGGAGGAAGTAGAATGGTAGAACAAAAACTTCATATGTGTTGTAGATGCTTGTATGCATAACTGCAAAGAGGCTATCATTACAGAGTAGAAGGGCTTCCAGTCAGATGCCATGAATGATGAGGTAGAACTGGTCAGGGCAAGTCGAAATGGGAGGTCAGAGTTGGCACCTACTTGGAAGCCTTGTTTCAGACGAATTGTAGGAAGGTTGGAGAAGGATGGACATATGGCATCTGGGGTAAAGGGAGAATTTATCAAGAGTGTAACTGTGCCTGTAGTAATGCAGAAGGCTATGAATGAGAGAAAGAGGTTGCAGCTAGCATCTCACATAGCACGGCCCACAATTTTGAGAAGGAAGGTGGTAATCTCGGCAGCATCTGGGTGCAGAGTCAGAGAGGTCCTTGTGTCGAAGATTCTGGCCACTGCTAAGAGGTGGGTGGGCTTTTTTTAAGCTTATGTAGTGGCTACCTTGGCAATCTTGGTAGGAAAGGGGGCCTATTTACACAGCCTGCACTTTTCTTTTTGTTTTGATCTTGGTGTTCGGGAGCCATAGTCGGAGGAGGGGTGGGTATTGTACTAGTGGCTTTTGCAAACAAAGCCTATGGTGGAGAAGGCAAGAGGGTAATCCAGAAGGAGGGGTTCGTGATAGCAGCTTTGATACAGGCCAGTTGTAGTACATGGGGGGCCAGAAGTGGGAATTATAGAGATGTAGTTGGATGGATGTGACCATATGAGCCAAGGAGCAGAGAAGTAGGATCACAATTGTTACACCATCTGACAGGTCTCTTATTTCCCCTTTGGTAACAGGGCCAATAGTGTCAAACTGGAAAGAAATAGAGCATAGCTGGTCAACAATTTGGTTTTGGTAATGCGTGAGAGTGGCTGGGGTACTGGATCTTGAAGTATTGTCAGACTGAAGGGGCAAGAGTGAGTAGAGGCTCTTCTGGCCGCCCTAGAGGCAGCACATTGTGCCCTGAAGGGGGGCCCTATGGAACAGGGCAGGGGCGGGAGGGGGGATATCCATGTCCATAACTGCAGCCATGCTAAGATAACTGGGTGAGGTCAGAGATGTCTTTCTTACTAGGTAGCAGGGGGAGATGGAAGGGCAAGAGGGGCTATAGGGGAGGGCTCAGAGGTTTCCTTGCTTTGACCTAGGAGATAAGGCTTTTTCTCTAACTGAGGAGAAAGATTTCGTAAGATAGTATAAGTTCCGTGGAGGAAGAAGTAAAAGATCTATGAGAAGTTCCAAATTTCTCACTGTCAAGTAGGGACCTTCTTGCAGATATTTCTGTGAAGCAGTGAAGAGGATTGAAACAGGTGCAGGTTGAATTATCTATTAGTATATACAAGTGTGACCTGGCTCAGCTTACTACTGCACATTGAATATTAGTTGTGGGTTTGGATTATTCCCTTTTACCCATTGCTAGTCACTTCATACTGGTGCAATCAACATACTGTGGTGTTGAGCTGACTACACCAGAATACTGGATTGCAGTCCAGGTCTGTGATATAGCTAAGAAGCTACAAACTATGGGTAAGTATTATCAGAGGGACTAGGTTGGAGAGTATGCTAAAGTTGTATAGATCTCAAGTAAGTCTTTCTCTCAATTAGGCTCTTTTGATTATTGCTGACAAATTAGAATTGTGATCAGATCTTATTGGCCTCTCTCATATTGTCAGAGAGCAAGCAGGATCTATAGTATATACTGAATAGATACTCTACTGATAGAACCACTAGTGTAAGACCATCTGTGATACTCTAGAGGCCCTAACCATTGAGTATCCTGAGGGATTCTGGAAGTAATAAGTTTCAATAATGTTCTCTATATTGTCAAGGTGCAATAATTGGAGCAGCTAATTGGATACTACCAGTATATAATCAGGGCAACTGGTCATAGTACCTGATCACTACATCAGAATCTATACAAGTGTCTCCCTCTGTCAGAACACATGTTCCCAGGCAAAGACAAGGGCATTTGTGTATGACTCCTTGCTAACAAGTTGGAAGGAAAGAAATATTTAGGTCTTATGGTTTTGAAGTTACAAGACAAGAAGGATAGTTGGGACTGAACCTCAAGCCCACTATTAAATAATAACTCCTTTTGTGTCAAGAACATCTGAAATGACTGAGTGAGGTACAAAGATATTATGTGGACTATGCAAGTGGTTGAAGATAGAATTAGAAGTGGCCTTGGTGGTTGGAGAGGGGAATCATTCTACAATAGAGAAGAGAAAGAAGACTCTGGTGTCACAGTTGGTAATGTAATTTTCATTAAGGAGAAAGAACAGGCAAGTCTAGAATCTAAGTATATTTATAATAATATCACGATTAGCACCTAACATATTTGAACTAGTGTTGGGACAGTTACTAGTTATGGAACAGTAAATCAAATATGACTACTGGATTGAAAAATCGTTGTAGCTCAGACAATATTACATCAGATAAGCTACAGATTTGTATCCAAATAGCCAGTTATCATGCCAATAACCCCTATCGGTTTTATCTGAATTGAAGTAATAGAGGTATATCTAACAGTCAATATATACTAAGAGTGATAAATCATGATTGGCTTATATAGTCAAAGTTTTTGAGAAGAGAAAAAGTTATAAAATTATTCGACATTCTGGCATGTGTAGAGGTGGTTCTGGGCCGCAGCAGGCGAGTTGCAGCATGTGGATTGGAGCTTTGTTGGAGTCAAGTCATTAGATTTGCTAAAAGTAAAAATTGACAGAATGAAAAACTTACTTTATAAGTAGCTTGATATGGTTGATTCTTACCCATTTCTTCATCACTTCTGCCCTCAGAGTTGTTATCATCAGAGCTAGATGTAATAGCCTCTTTATCATGGTCCAGGTGTGTCTCTGATTATTGGTTGGTCTTGGATTGTATCTTTCTACTAACCAGCACTTTGGTCACCTTCTGCTTTGCTGTAGCCTTAGCCTTTTTCTTATCAAGTTCCAAATGCATATGATATAGCTTAGCCAAGTGCTTGAAACTTAGTAGAAGTCTGCCATGTAGTTGTCTTCTATCAGCCTTAGCTGGCTTTGCCAGTTGTTGAACCTTTTGTACCTCTCCCTCAGCAATAACCTTTTTTAACTCATATGTCTGTTTGATTGTGGCTCAACGACGTACATGCAGCTCGCACTATGGCATACAAAAGCCTTAATTCCAGACGCAATAACAAAGGAAACAAAACTAACGCTGCCTTTCCTCCAAAAAGGGGACGCACAAGCCCCTCGCATCGCCCACAATGACTAACAAACAAGTAAAGAAATCCTCCGCCTGATACCGGAAAACCCGCCCAAATGAAAAAACATAAGTATAGTAACGAAATCCCCCTCCGTGTCCGCCCGTGACTGCCGCCCCAGGCATTCAACAAAGGAAAAAATCATAACGCGTAAAACACTATAAGTAAAGAAAACCCT
>PYWC01000118.1:253359-318377 GCA_003182015.1 Tuber magnatum
CTGCCACTGGGGTCGGGGCAGGGAGTGTGTCCAATTTCGTAGACAGGGTTTCCACCTGTTGGCCGCGGGTAGCTACCATGCGGACAAGATGTGAGATAAGCGGGGCAAGGGTCAAAAGGTCAACCGACTGAGTATTGAGGTCTTCCTGTTTGAAAGACGGGGAAAGAACTGAAGGGTGGCAGGCCGCATTGAGGCCTAGCAGATCCGCAGCCGCACGCAAAAGATTCGTGCACGACTGGCGCTCATTCGGGGCGGGGGAGGAAACTCTGCCAGTTGGATTGTTTCTCATACTGGCGCGGCTAGAGACTGTGTGGAGAGGCCCCCCTGAGGAGGGCTGAGGAGGTGGTTGTTGGTCAGCCATCACTGTGATAAGGCGGGTGGTAGAGTTGGCTGTTCGCTTAGAGCCTGAAGCCTAAGCTACAGAGAAAAACTGGTATGTCGGAACGGTTGCCACGCAAAAACCTGGAGTTTTGCACCGCCGAAAGTGGTAATGTTTTTAAGCGAGAGGAAAGTAGCGGGTGCGGAGCGTGTCAGCAATAACCTTTGTAGCATTGATATATTAAGCTTCTTTGATACATTGGGTCAAGAGGTCCTTGAGCGCTTTATTGGCAGGGGTTTCTTCTATTTGCTAATTGCTGAGCTTAATATGATCAAGCTCAGGGGCTCCAACCACTCTTCCTGCTGCTAGACAAAGCCTGGGTTGTCTCGTTGCTAAAGGTGTCTTTGGAACTATTTTTGCCTGCAAGATAAGATCTCTCAGGATTTGATTTCTGTAAAATGGGATCAGCCCACAGGCACGCCAGGCTGACTTGATAGTCTCTGGCTGAAAGGTCCATTGCCTTGTTCTCTGAAGGATGAGAAAGATGTCTCCGTCCTTAATAGTCCCACATACGCCTTGCGGATGTACACAATCTGCAAGCTCTTCCTTATAACAAGTTCTGAGTAGACCAAAGATGCCAATATCAGGGGGTTGGAGAATAGGAGTCAAATGGGAGCGAAGAAACAGAAGATGAATATTCTGATCAAGTGCATACCGGATAAATTCATAGTTCTCAACATGAGTTGAATGGCCATCCAAGACAGGAATGCGATTCTGATAGATACCATTGGTAGACCGGGTTTGTGGTTCAAATACTTCTTGAAACCAATGATATGTTATATCAGTATTAGTGCAACCTTTAGAGGAGGTGGCAAAGAAACCATCCCCGTTTTCCTCAATCTGAATATACAAATGGTGTCCTATCAAGTGGGCATTTGCCTTAAAGATAATGAGAGGAGGCAAGACTTTGTCTTCACCAGAGATTGCTTCCACAATAGTAAGCCAATCATGACGACCATCCTCGATGAGGCTAGAATTTCAGAGGGAGATATGGCGGATCATTGTACCTGCACCCCCTAATCTAATAGCAAATCCCTTTTCCTCAGTATTTCATCTGTCCTTATCTTTGACATGCAACTTGCACTAAATGTAATAAAAGCCATCAAGATGGATCTTAAAAGAATGCAGGTTAGTTGCCAAAGCCCTCTTCATATCCAAACACCACCCAATCTTGAAATCCAAATCAACCTAATAATCTAGAAACTGCCACAACCGATGCTATTCAACCTGGTCACTGGGATTCCATGTATGAAGGAGACTCTGACCCATTTGATAGACATGTCTATGACGAGTTGGAAATCCATAGTCATTCCACTTCTTAATCTATGCACTGAATGCCTTCTTCTCGGAGCTGGAGACAAGCTGCTGTGATTTGTGTGCTGCCTTTACTGGTGTTGAATGTTGTACAATTCAGTTATGCAGGGTAGACTTTAGTACTTCAAACATGAGAGACAATTGCCATAGTGAAAGGTTGGGGTCGGCCTTATGGGCCTTTAGGGCTACTTGAAGACGTAGCTCTTTCGTATCCGTAGGAGAAGGCATTAGTAAATACAGGGTATTCTGGAAGGTATTTTGTAGGGTTGGTTGCTTCATATATTGTATAAGAGAAGTATAATGAGAAGAGTGCAGAAATATCAGGAACTTGAAATCAACCACTCCAATGAAATAAGAGAGAGACTCTTACAAAGCCTTTGGGTATCATAAAATAGATCCTAAGAAATCTCTCGATACTAAAAGATTTCCAAATTTAGTTGTTTCACATTGTTATTTTAGTCATCAATATGCTTGATGCAATTTATTGATAATGTAAATCACAACAATGGCAAAGGGTACGAAGCACGATGATATGACAGGCCATGACCCACGCATTACCTCTGTAATCCGGTCTTTGAAAGAAGATCGGCAGGAAGGCATTCGCGCAGCTACTGAGGCTTTTGACATTCCCGAGTCCACACTTTATTACCAGTATGCAGGGGAGGGAACCCGTCACCATCTTGCACAGGTGAAATACCAGTTAATACCAGATCTGGCAGAGAAAGCAATGGTGGCTTGGCTTAAGGAGCCGGATACTAGGAGCTTTTGATCAGGATTGGATATAGTGAAAAGCATTGCACTATTTTTATATGAAAAGGGCACCGGAGGTAAGAGGAAGGGTTTAGGGAAAAATTGGATCACGAGATTTCTAGACCGTCATCCTGATATGTTGACCAAGTTCAGTACAAAGTTAGACTGTCAGAGAGCTCATGTGTGTTGTCTCCACCTGTTACAAGACTATTTTTCCAAACTCTCATGAATTATTTATTAACACAACCTCAAGTCCTTCCTGATCTTCAAGATGGATGAGAAAGGATATCTAATGGGGATTAAAGCATGAGCAAAGGTCCTCTGTCACCAGAACCGCAAAAACTCCCATGTTACTTATGAAGGTACTCCAGAAATAGTTACCATAGTTGAAACTATTTGTGCCACTAGTTATGCCCTTCTGCCCATGGTGATTAATAAGGGCAGAGCTCAATACAAGGGCTGGTACAGGAATTTAACAGCTACTATGGCTGATTACCACTTTTCATTGTCTCCAAATGGCTGGACAGATGATGCAGTTGGTTTGAAATAGATCACAGGATTATTTGAGCCATGTACAGCCTCCATTACCCCCCTCCCTCGACTCCTCCAACTAGATAGACATGGCTCTCATATAACTTGGGAGTTTGCCACCTTCTGTCAAAAAAAAACATTATTCTATTCTGTCTTCCCTCACACACAATGCATCTCCTCCAGCCCCTAGATGTGGGTATCTTTAGCCTGTTACACAATGCTTATGGCTAGTGGGTTGACAACTACAGCTGTAATAGTGAGGAGGGGATCAAGAAGTCAGTTTTTATTTCCCGACTACATGATGCACGCATCACAGCTACCACCAAGTGCAATATGGAACAGGCTTTTGCTACTACTAGTATTGTGCTATTTAATCCTCACTGAGTCAATACTAAGCTAAAGCCTGGGAATGACAACCTCAACTGTTTTCCAACCAACCCCACCCTCCCTTCTGAGATCTTTCGTACACCAAAATGCTCCGCAGAGATCCATAGTCAACTACAAGCTGCAAACAATCTTATCGACAATGATGCTTCCACCAAAAAATCAAGTGAATTCTCAAAATCTTTAGCCATGCTGCCTATTCTCAATGGCGCAGAAGCAGATCCCAGTCAATGTCTGTGATGGCTTACTGCAGAAAAAGGCCTACAACACTAAGGGAGACAGGAAACAGCTCTCTAAGGCCCATGTTCTGACAGGCAAAGAGCTTATTGTATTGCAAAAAGCCCTGATGAGCTTGACCATCATCCAAAATAGCCATGGCAACAGAAGAAAAAAAAGTTACAACTCCTGTCACACATCCCAGCACCTCACACCCCGAACCTTCATGCCAGCATGACTCTTGACATGTTCAGATTGCTCTAACCCCAGAAGTTGTTCCAATAACTCCACCTACTACTTCAGAGGAGGCTCTTGAGGTGGTCTCAGATGCATTGTGGAATCCATGGCAAAATACCCACACCCCCCTCCACTGTCGCTTTTCCGATACCTGCTTCAGACCTCTCATTACCCACACCCTTATATTAGACTGCCCACTCCACATGAGGCTGCATCCAAAGCACTACGTTTTGCCTTTTTTTTTTTTTTCTTTGTTTCCCTTCCCTGTTTATCTTACCGCCTTCTTTCCTAACTAATTGGTCTAAAAATCCAGTTTTCCTTCTCTCTTCTCCCTCCTGGTATTTCTTTTTTTCCTCCATATTCTCTTTTTCCGGCTGGTTTTGAATACTTTTAGGACTTTTTCTTGCGCAGTTATAATTGAATTGGTCTTCAATATCCATCACTTGAATTCTGTCCCGGTTCCCTGTATTGTCCCAGAAACTGGTGATATACATTATCTCACTATTGTAGGCAAAACACTTATATTAAAATACAGAAAAGAGGAAATATTCTCCCATAGACTGAAACTAGAGATAATTATCTATATTATAGTTGAGTATTGAATTATTTAATCTCCAACTGGTTCTGTTATTTCCATTTCAGTTTCACTAGTCACATTTTAAGACGTGTCCTATAACTAGTCAGTGTCCTAACACTAGGTTAGATATGTTAATAACTAATTATCCAAAAGCCATAGTATTAAACCAGTGACCACCTAGGATCTCATAGCCTGATTTACTACATCTCTATTCATACTCCCCTACCTGTAATATGCCCACAAACAGTGACCACCATCTAAGTATCCTTGTATACCTGATAGAGGCCTGATAATCTTTCTGAATTATTCTCTGGCTCACAAAGTCTACCACCCTTCCTGAACTCCAATATTGCCTGGAAAGGTCTGTTACTGGTTCCACTTATATTCCACAAAGTGGGACCAGCAAGCTTTGTCTTCAGTCCTATCAAAAATTATACATGTAACATAGTTATACCCATTAGCGGCCACTTAAGCTCTCATTATCATCTACAATCCCTAGCCTCGCGGTAGTTTGCATCTGATGTCCGACCACCTGTGATGTCTCTGGAGGAGAAGTAAAGGTTTGTATGGAACCTTCTTGTAAACAATTCTTGGATGACTGCCTATGTGAGAGATCTGGCTTTTAGCCATTAAGATGCCACTTGGGAGCCAGGGCGTAATGGCTTATTTGACTGCGGAACTCCTAGTTCCTTTGAGACTGAGCCTCCTTGTAGCCCCTAGTCTGCTACACCTCTCCATCCTCTACCAAAAAAGCTTCTTCTAAGTTCCTCCTCTACCACATCAGATAGTTATCCACTACCTGCCCAGACCTTCCATTTGCCTACTACTATATCTTATGGAACTCTTCTGCTACGAGATATGCCAACCAGACAACAGTCTACTTCCTACCCCTGAAGAGTAAGAGGAAGTGCAAACAGAACGCAGTTACTCTCAGCAGTGCACCACATGATTCCTATCGCCTAACGCTAGCTCTTAATGGCCCCTGCCACTCTAGGCATCACTTTACCTGAGAGCAGAACAATCTTTATCTATGGCGCTTATATTTCTTCCTTTCTTGTTGTCCTAAGAAGGCTTTGCTGCTTTAAGGTATTAGCTTTTCTGGTTTAGTATAGTCGTAGTATCCTTTTTTTCAGCTTTGGTATAGTGGGGTTTTCTTTTTGCATAGAACTTGTATAGTTGCATTTGGTTTTTTCCCAGGTTTGTTATGGTACTGTTTTTTCTTTTTTATTCTGCCAGAATAGTAGAGTTTTTCCCTCCTGTACCTTTTGCATATCTTTTATTCTTAGATACAACATGTTTTATTGTTAGGTATTAGATACTATACTCTAATTGGGAGTCTCATATCTTTTATTCTTGGACCCAGTTTGTTGCATTGTTGGGACCAGTAACAGTTACACTATGTTTTTTTTTATGATATTGGTACTTCAGAGTTCTCTACTCTTTTTAGTTTGGTACCAATATAGGTAACTCAATATTTTTCCTTTAGTTTGTGAAAGATGAATCTATAACTTTTGTTCCTAAAACTACACTCTATCTCTTAGGCTTCTATATCCTTGCACCAGTTGACTTCTTCTCCGGTTATTACATGTCTGATATTCAACCTACTGGTTATTATCTCACATCCTGTAATCTTAGATATTCTTAGACCTAACTTGTCCTATAGTGGAGTATTAGTTATGCCAAATGTTTCTTGCTTTACTCTTAGCATCTTATTGTTATAGAAACTTCTCCCACTGGCATGTTGTAATTGGAGCACCCGTTGGAGGATGGATCTGAAGTTTGGGACCGCACTGAACAACTTCAAACTTATCGCCAAAAGTCCACACAGACGTAAGAGTAAAGAAAGCAGTAAAACTTAATATCGTTAAGCCTGACGCTTCACTCAGTTAAGGTCTTGGGAGGATTGAATGTTGGAGTAGGAGAGTTCGTGTATGGACTTTTGGGTAGTTTTATCTTATGCCAGAAACCCCTCCATCTGTTTACTCCAACTATTCAGACACACCCTGTTCCACTAAGGGTGGTCCAACATATCTCCTGGCACAACCTTCAGGCATGCATCTGTCGACACACTCTAGTCGGCGTTCATCTTATGCAGTGATCGTGTCTGCGGTACATTCCAATTTAGCCGGCCAGGGTGAAAGCTGCGGCACATCGGCATCGTGCCAGTGGCTAACAGTCAAGAAACTGGATGGACTGGACTTTCTATAACACCCTTCCCATATGCATTAATCTCCGCTTCGCCCCAGAAGGTACTGTGAGCAGTTTATCCGTCTACCATTTGCGGTTCGTGTCCTGCCGGTGTCTTACACTAGATACGGTAATCCGCGAGGGGTCCAATGGGCGCTACCCATGACCCCTACCTCTGATCCGCCTTACCTGTGGCATGAATCATGCTTCCAGTGTGTCTGCACTTCCCTTTCAGAGGCTATGGCGTTGGGGACACTTGCAGGCTTGGTAGGTGTAAAACTCTCCGGGCCGCCCGGCATCACCTGTAACAACTCAGCATACATGGGCTATGGCAGACGGAACCTATACCCATACAGGTAGCCAGGAGGCGAACTGGTAGGAACCAGCAGGCAAGTAAGTACTTGACCTATAGAGACCCGATAGCCCAGTCTCCGGGAATGAACAGAATTGGCTGGTCAAGGACTTGGGTACCTGGATATACCCGGGCGCGGTGTCAGCGTACTTAGGGACTTCTGAAGCGGCAGTCACACAGCTAGGCCGGGTAACTAGGGACAGGTCGGAAACGTCTATCGCCGGGCCGCGATAGACAGAGCAACAGGGAAAAGTTGTCTTGTCCGCAGGACAAGGTTACCCTACCCTCAGGGTCAGGTTACCCTGCCCAGAGTCCTGAGTTACCCTACCTTTCAATACGAAGTCCCTCAGGGAGTTCAGGAAAATTGACTCGAATGTTTGTCCCGCGAAGCCATGCATAAACCTGGTATCGGGGGTACCGGGGGATGCTGTTGGGCGAGCTACGTAGCTTCCATGAAGCTGTAAATTGGACACATTATTCGTATCATACCCCTCCGGCCCCGCCCTGAGGCCCGGACGTCATGGACGAACGGTTGTGTAGTTGTGTGCAGTCTAGCAAAGAGGAATCTCCAGAGACATGCTTGCAACAGCGTATACGTCGCTGCCATCCAGTCAACCGCAGGCTATTCGTAGGATACACACGGGGGCATAGGGTGGAAGGTGGAGTACCTCCTCCATACTGTTCAGAGTAAAATGGACCAAAACTGACAGAGGTAACGGGTGTGCACCGTGGGGGTACCGAAGTTAGTCCTGGGTGGCGTTGGGGTGACTGCGAGAGTTTTACTCCTGCCAAGCCCGCAAGTGCTCCCAACCCTATAGGCTCTGAAAGGGAAGTGCAGAGACGCTAATGGCATGATTCCTACCACAGGTGAGGTAGATCTGAGTAAGTGGTCGTGGGTAGCGCCCATTGGATCACTCCCGGACGACCGTGCCCTGCGGAAGACACCGGAAGCCCGAGACCTGGAAATTGTTAATAGATAAACCGCTCGCGGTAGCTTCCGGAGTCAACTAGAGAACAATGCATATGGGATGGGTGTTATAGATAGTCTAGTGCAGGAGGTGCCTTGACGGTTAGCCACTGGCAAGACACCCATGGGTAGAAGTTTTCTCTCCGGTGGGCAAATTGGCAATGCACCGCAGAAATAATAAGCACATAAGGTGAACAACGACTAGAGTGTGTCGACACATGCATGCCCACAGGGTGTGCCAGGAGACGTGTCGGACTACCCTTAGCGGAGAAGGTTGTGCTCGAATGGTTGCAGTAAACTGATACCGGAGTTTCTGGCGTTAGATAAAACTACGTGAAAGTCGATGCGAGAACGCTCCACTCCAACAATCAATCCTTTTGAGACCTTAATTGAGTGAAGCGACAGGCTTAACGATATTAAGTTTTGCCCTTTACTTTACTCTTACATCTGTGTGAACCTTTGGCGATAGGTTTGAAGTTGTTCAGTGCAGTCCCAACCTTGCGATCCATCTTCCTAGCGGTGCCCCTGTTACCATACATCGCAAAGCGAGCTCCTGGCTTAACCCCTTTCCTGATTGATTGTTTTTCGACCTTCGGCACTGACCTTTCTTGAAAACTGGTACCCTTGTCTAGAACAAGTAGCCCCGGGTGGAAAGCGCAATGGCCAGTACCGAACTTCGAGCTAGAATGGAATCCAACTGGGATTGTGACCTTGACCTTGATGAGAACTCTGCCAACACATCTCATGCATTAGTTTTCACGAATGTGCGCGGTCAGGAATGGGACGGTCACCAATTGCTTCTGGAGGCCGCCCCTATTCAGTTACCTGATGTATCTGTTGATCTTATGATTACAGACCCTCGCGCTGTGCCGCTTTCGTTCTTTCCAGACTCTGCCCTCATCCACAACACGCTGCCTCCCGCGCCACAAGGGGTACTATTTAGGAAGTTCTCCCGCGAGTTCGTCGCGCCTTACATCCTGGGTGAGGTATCGCAGTCCATTGTGGTCACGAGGAGGGAACTAAAGAACTGGAATGCGCCGCAGCAGCAGGTGTTCCGCAAATAGATTACCACGGCAGTGGTGGAATGGATGAAAGTACCGCAGGAGGCATACCTGCGAATGTTAAGAGACCAGAAGGCATTGAAGGATCATATGGCAGCGCTAGGAAAGGCCTTCGCAGGGGGTTATAGTATTGGTGCTGAGAAGGACATACTGATGATAGAGGCGGCGCCCCAACTCCCACACATCCACACGAAGCCTGAGAAGTTTGGGATGGAACTGGCTATGACAGCACGGGATGAACTGTGGAGGGCGTACCTAAGCCCCATGGGTATACGAATGTTGGAAAGCCTCAATGGTGAAGGCTACAGCTATACCTCGTCCTTCACAAGAGCATCAACAGGCTCTCTGCCCGTCCTCTCCTCGATCACCCGCATTCGTTCAGAAAGCTTGGCGATTGGACCAACCGATGGGCGTTGGGTTAAGAAAAGGATGTTGAAGCCAAAGGGTATCATGGCACCAGATACACCTGACCCTATGCCGCGGCTGACTGCGTTTCCCATTAACCCTCCTGCAACACCATCGGTTGCAACTCCGGTACCTCACATCGCTGCCTCAAGACCCACACCTTTACCAGTCTTGTTGCCTGCTCCTGATACCTTTCCAGCCACAGTCTTCCCACCAGCATTAGCGGCTATTCCGGGGTTCAGACCACTGAGCGCGGCATCACCTGGATTTTTCGAACAGCTAAGGTGCCAGGAAGAGCGAGTACCCCAGCCTCCATCACGAGGGACTCTGATCTCGGGGCCTGGGATCCCGGCTCGCTCCGTGCCTTGGGCACCTGTGATTCCCTCTGCCCCTTCGAAACAAACTCCTCCCTCCGTGGTGCCTACGATTATGAGCGGCAAGTGGGACAGCCAAGACAAACTTTCGCTGTGGGGCTGCAAATCGGAAGAAACCCGTATGGGATGGATTCATTACCACACATATGGGTGCCCGAAGAAACCCTGGACTCCAGGAAGGTATCGAAGAAGGTAGAAGGAAGGAGATGGATGGCCAACCTGTAGGTATTGTGCCTCGTGGAGGCACGTTGGCCGCCTGATACAACCCCTGAGCTGCCCCGAGCTACAGGCATTTCTGCGGATAACTCAGGTGGCGCGAAGCCCAACTCCTGAGAGTAGGCGATGCCCTGTTCCACCACCCGCATTAGTACCATCAGGGGCTAACCCCCATGGGGTTGGGAATCAGGGTGGCTAGCAGGAATGGTTTGATGGGTATGATAGACCATGGGAGTCACTAGCCAGACACGCCGGGGATGGTGGAGATGGAAATGTGCCTCCAGGAGGTGGTGCAACTGGAGTGGGAGTAGATCCAGGGGACTCTGACCATGACAGTTCGGATGATGATGATGCCGATTCTCCCCCTGATGTCACTCGCTTCCTCGGCGCTCGCAAAAAAGACTTGAGGGACAAGAAGAAACGACGGTAGGACCGCCATGCTAAGAAGCTACCACGGGAATTCCGGAGCAGATCGACCTCACGGCCATCCTTCATAGAGCCCCAAGAGAAGCTCAAGAAGTTGAGCGGTATTCCGGTATTCAAGGGACAGGTTACTGAACTTGCAAGCTTCCTAAAGTCAGTGGAGGTCAAGCTCGAATACTTTGTAGGGTGCAGGTTGACTGATATGGACTAGGTAAACCTGGTAATGCCCCGCTTAGAAGATACCACCTGAACATGATATTTCGGGCTGCATTCACACATCAACAAAGAGGCAGCCAAGCGTACTAGCGTTCCTGTCAACAACAGTAACCTGTTGAGAACGTGGAATGGATTCTGGGAACGACTGGAACGAAGTTTCGGCGGTGACCAAGCAGAAGAGACTGATCCCTTCTTGAGTGCCGAGACCAGGTGCTGAAGCCACATCACATTGGTGAGTACCTGGACAAGATAATTGACTACATGTATAAGCTTAGCTATACAGATCCAGTACAGGTACAAGACAAGGTACGGCCGGGTATTACCCAAGAAGTTCGGAATGCGTGGGCACTCAAGGAGCCCCATCCAACCGACTTGAACGAGTACCTTGACCTTCTGCGGAACATTGGGCACATACTGGAAGATAACACCCAGTTCAGTAACCAAGTTATCCATCCTGTCCAACGGTCTCGGCCAACGGAAATGAAGGATGATAGGTCATCAACCTGCGGGAGGTTCAAGAAGAAGGAAAAAGGTTTGGTTAGGCCAAACCAGAGGTCTGCCAAACCTACTAATTTCAGCGCTGGGAAACAGGCAAAGCCGGCGACTTCTGAGTATGCAATAGCACATAAGGAAATCCCGTCGACTTTGACCGAAGGCCAGAGGAAGCCCAATCAGTGCACCAAGTGCGGTCAAACAGGTAGCTTTTGGAGAAAGTGTACCACGACGGCCCCAGTCATTAGTTCATCCAAAGAGGCCTGTGGGTTGAAACGGCCAGCCAGGGTAAGCGAGCCTAAGGGAACCGACAAGGAACCAAACCGCATTGAAGCGCCCCCTCCAGCTTCCTTGTCAATGATACCTGAAGTCCACCAGGCATCACCTCAGATCATGGAGGTTGATACCGACGGCTCGGAATAGCTAAGAACTAATTCTGTTTAAGGTGTAACCTTATTAACCTGCAGCTATAGACCCCTGAGGGATAGATGGACATGAGCCAGGGAGGTGGCTTCGGAGATGGGTAAGTACCCTTCTACCACATAAACGACCCTGATACTGACTACACCCAAATGTCGTGGGCAGGTAGATGTTGTCGGCCGTGCGCGGTGGGCTGGGCTATGTCTCCTTTGTTGGGTTTCTGGTTATTTCCTTTGTTCTAGTTATACGTATTTCTTTCCGGATTTCCTTAGCTGGAGGGGCCAGTCTTCGGACATTATTTCCGTCGAGGCTGGGTGAGGTCCCACTCCGGGAGACACTCGACATTGTGGCAGCAAGGTTGCTTCGCTTGGCACCAGCCTGAAAGCGGACTTCTACCCGCCTCGAGGAAAAAATGGTTATGTTTAGTACAAGCGGACTTGGTTCAGGCTGGACTTGATCACATAAACAATGCTATTTTCAAGTTTACCTGGGGTGGGTTCATTACCCGAAATCATGCGGGCGTGATAGCAAACACCCTAGTTATTGATAAAAGACGAATACCAATCCCTTAACATTTGCCCACCCGTTGTGGCCACTCTTGTGTCGAAAGGCAATAGACTAAAGTGAATTACTAAGCCAATATGACTAAGTCACCAAGACAAGTGAAGAGGGAGAAGCGTAACAACTTGCCTTGTCATACCAAGTCTATCCACCTGCGGGTCAAGTTAGACTAGAAGACAGGAGCCAGACAGGTAAGCACGAAAGCGCTCCTGCTACTCGATAGTGGAGCTACTGGGCCGGTGCTTAGTAACCGATTGGTTAGTCAGACTCAAGCACCTTGTGTACGATGAAAGGTACACATGCCGATAAGCGACACTTGCCGTAATCGCGTTCCTGGGTCAGATCTACACTATACCAAGTCATTAGAGATGAGGATAGGTGACCACCACAATAAGATATGCTTTGAAGTCGCAGATATGCCCGACACCAAGGTGGATCGGTACCTACCTATGTCTTGGTTGGTAGACCATACCCCCAACATAGATTGCAAGACCAGATCACTAACCTGGCACTCAGATTTCTGGAAGGCTAACTGCCTGGCAGAGCAGGGGCAGTTAGTGGTCATGACCTATGAAGAGTTACTAGCCGGAGACCCTAGTAACGTGTACCTATTGGGAATTGTGCAATTCCGCGATAAGGAAGGTACTGACATTACGCTTTAGCTAGTCCCCGCGGGTAGGGACTATGGGGATATCTTCAGTCAAGAGTGGATTGAGGCGTTACCGGAGCACTCGAAGTATGACCATACGATCGAGTTGTAACCTGTAACTCAACCTCCGTTTGGCCCTATCCATCACTTATCGGAAAAGGAGCTGGAGGTACTCCAGGAATATCTCAATGACATGCTGCGAACGGGAAAGCTACGGCGATCCAGTTCCTCGGCAGCAGCCCCTATCCTCTTCCGGACGAAATCAGATGGTTCATTAAGACTAGTAATTGATTACCGAGGGCGGAAGAAAATCATGGTGAAGAGCAAGTATCCTCTACCGTTGATCAATGAACTGCGCGATAGGTTGGAAAAAGCCATTGTGTTCGCCAGGTTGGACTTGAAGAATGGCTACTATCTTCTGCGGATGGCGGAAGGTGAGGAATGGAAGACAGCCTTCCGGTGCAGATATGGACTGTATGAATACATGGTCATGCCGTTTGTGTTGTGTAATGCCAGGGCAACTTTCCAAAGCATGGTAATGAGGTCTTTCGGGATCTCATGGGTGAAGGAGTCATCGCGTAGATGGATGACATCCTGATCTACTCCGAAACTATGAAAGAGCATGTCCTGATAGTGAGACCTGTGATGGAAAAATTGCGGAGAGCTAGACTATGTGTAAGCATGCAGAAGTCCAGTTTCGACCAACGGGAGGTTGAATTCCGCGGATACAAGGTCCCCGATATGGGGATCTCTATATTGTTGGAGAAGGTGCAGACAATTAGGGATTGGCCAACTCCGACAGGCGTTCTCGACGTTCAAAGCTTTATGGGCTGTGCCAACTTCTATCTTCGGTTCATAGAGGGTTTCAGTAAGATAGCGAAACCCCTGATGGACTTGACCGAGAAGGATCTCCGATGGGAATGGACACCTGCGTGTGTGCAGGCCTTCAACCATTTGAAGGAAGCGTTCACGTCCCAACCTACTCTACCAAATTTTGACCCTGAACGGCTTACCCGGGCAGAAACCGACCCAAGTGACTTTGCATTAGGAGCCCTCCTCTTCCAGTTTGGTGAACATGAGAGATAGCATACAGTGGCCTACCATAGTAGGAGGTTTCACCCAGTGGAGATTTATTATGATGCCCATGACAAGGAAATGACTGCCATCATAGCGGCATTCAAGGAATGGGATCATTTGCTGCACTTGGTAACAGACCAGGTGGTGATCTATACGGACCATATGAATTTGGAGTACTTCAATAATACCAAGGTCCTTAACCGAAGGCAGCACCGCGGGGCTGAGTGCCCGCAACTGTTTAACTTCAAGGTGGTTTACCAAGAAGGGTGGTTGAATAGAAAGGCTGATGCTTCGTCGCGGCGTAGGGACTACCGCCCTGAAGGGGGGAGTGATTTTCCGCCACATTTGTTTTTTCGCCCCGGACAGTGGGTTGGGAGCCCAGAATGGGACATCTTGTGACCACAAGTGCTGCAGGTGTGCCAAGGATTTCGGCTACAGTCGTCCTTTTAGGATCAACTCTGGGTAGCAACAAGCGAAGATCAGGAATACCTGAGGATCCTGAAGGCACCGGCTGCCAGTAACAAAGAGGTCGCCCCACATTTCACGACAGAAATGGGCTTACTCCTGTACAAGAACAGGTGCTTTGTTCCCAAGGGTTAGAAGCTGAAGCAGACAATCATGAACGCAGAACATGCCTCCAAAATTGCGGGACACTTTGGGACTTACAAGACCGTTGGCAGAGTTAGGGCTAACTTCTACTGGCCTAAGATAGATGAGCATATTACAGACTACCCGTGGACAGGTAATGCGTGCCAAAGAAATAAGTCTATCCAGCACAAGAGGTTCGGGCTGCTGGAATCTATTGATGTTCCTATGTGGTCACGGACAGCGATTTCAATGGACTTCATTGTAGCGCTGCCAGAGTGCGAAGGGTATACCAAGATCTGGGTCATAGTGGACGGATTCTCGAAAAGGGCCCATTTCATACCCCTGACCACAGAGGTACCTATCAAGGAGCTTGCCTTGGTATTCCTGAAGGAAGTCAGGCGCCTTCATAGACTCCCAGAGTCAATCATCTCCGATCGAGATAGCCGATTCACATCCAAGTTCTGGATAAGTCCAATGCACTGGTTGCAAGTGAAACGAAACATTTCGACTGCATTCCACCCTGAGACTGATGGGCAAACCGAGAGGGTTAATCAGACACTGGAGCAGTACTTGTGTACCTACTGCTCCTCCCAACAAGATGATTCGGTTTCGCGGTTACCCCTTGCCAAGTATGCGTACAACACCTCGACTTCAGAATCCACCAGCTTGTCAGCATTTGAGATCAACTATGGGTTTAACTCAAGGACAAACTGGTCGGGTGTCAGGTCTGATACTCAAGGAATACACCGTAGCAGTGAGCTCTTGATCAAGGAAAGGGAAGGAACCTGGAAAGAGATCTGAGAAATGATTCAACGGGTACAGGAAGGCAACGGAAACGGTACGACCAGAAAAGGTTGCTATCACCGGACTAGGCTACCTGAGAGGATGTGACCGCTGGGCAGGCAAAGAAAGTGGACCATGTGATGTTAAACCGGAAGAACATCCACAACAAGTGTCCGATGAAGAAGCTGGACCACTGGATGTTTGACCCTTTTGTGGTCAAACATCCCTTAGATAACCAAGCCTGCAAATACCGACTACCAACCAGATGGAGCATCCACCCAGTTTATAATGTCACATTGATGGAACTCTATCGTGAGGATCCGGCGGCAGGTAGGGTCAAGGAAGTCCCTACCCTGGAACTTGTAGACAATGAGCCAAGTTACATTATTGAAACTGTTGTGGACCGCCGATGGTACAGAGGAGCGAAGACGAAGTTTCCATCGCCCTTTTTCAAGTACCTGGTTTTATTGGAAGGCAACGGAGCTGAGAAGAACTCATGGCAGCCCTTTGAAATGCTAGAAGGGACCAGCCTACAGGCTATTCTGAATTTCCACCAAAGATATCTGTCCAAGTCCAGGGACCATAGGGTCTTGAGGGAATTGAGTCGTGGAAATAAGAGACGATGCTAGCGGTCCGGGACAGACTGTAGAGAAGAGGGGAGTGGTGTAATGACCCAGCATACAGGAGCTATGCCAGACCTAACCTATACCCATACAGGTAGCCAGGAGGCGAACCGGTAGGAACAGGCAGCCAAGTAAGTACTTGAGCCACCGAGACCCGATAGCCCTGGCTCCGGGAATGAACGGAATTGGCTTGTCAGGGACTTGGGTACCTGAATGCACCCGGGAGTGGTGTCAGTGTACTCAGGGACTTCTGAAAGGGCACTTGCTCAGCTAGGCCGGGTAACTGGGGAGAGGTCAGATATGTCTATTGCCGGCGATAGGATAGAGCGGGTAACCGGGAAAGGTCGTCTTGTCCGCAGGACAAGGTTACTCTACCTTCGGGGTCACGTTACCCTGCCTTGGGGCTTTGGTTACACTGCCCAGAGTCCTGAGTTACCCTACCTTTCAATAAGAAGTCCCTGGGGGAGTCCAGGAAGGTTGACTGGAATGTCAGTCAGGCGAAGGCAGGCATGGTAGTGGAATCTGGGGTCCCGGGGAATGCTATTGGGCGAGCTACGTAGCTTCGATGCAGGTGTAATTTGGTGACATTATTCGTATCATACCCCTCCGGCCCCGCCTTCAGGCCTGGACATCATGGGCAAACGGTTGTGTGGTTGTGTAGAGTCTAGCAAAGAGGAATCTTTGCAGACATGCTTGCAACACCGTATACGTCGCTGCTGTCCGGCCGACTGTAAGCTGTTCGGAGGATATACGAGACGGCATAGGGTGGAAGGTGGAGTACCTCTCCCCAGGTGTTCGGACCAAAACGGACCAAAACTAACAGAGTTAGGGGCTGTTAACAGTGGGGGTCCCAAAGTTAGTCCCGGGTGGTGCAGGGACGACTGGGAGAGTTTTACACCTACCAAGCGCGAAAATGCTCCCAACACTATAGGCTATGACAGTGAAGTGCAGAGACACTAAAAGCATGATTCCTACAACAGGTGAGGTAGATCCGGGGAAGTGGTCATGGGTGGCGCCGATTGGATCACTCCCGGACTACCGTGTCCTGCGGAAGGCACCGGAAGCTCGACACCCATAAATAGTAAATGAATAAACCGCTCATGGTAGCCTCCGGAGTCACGTAGAGATCAATGCATATGGGAAGGGTGTCATAGATAGTCTAGTTCATGAGGTGACGTGACTGTTAGCCACGGGCAAGACACCGATAGGCAGAGGTTTTCACCCCGGCGGGCAAAATGAAATGCACTACAGAAACGATAACCGCATAAGATGAAGGCCGACTAGAGTGTGTCGACATATGCCTGCCCGACGGGTGAGGAAGGAGACGTGTCGGACCACCCTTAGTGGAGAAGGGTGTGCTCAAATAGTTGCAGTAAACTGAAGGGAGAGTTTCTGGTATAGGATAAAACTACCTGAAAGTCTATGCGAGAACTCTCCTACTCCAACAATCAATCATCTTGAGACCTTAATTGAGTCAAGCGCCAGCCTTAACGATATTAAGTTTTACTGTTTGCTTTACTCTTACATCTGTGTGAACTTTTGGCAATAAGTTTGAAGTTGTTCAGTGCGGTCGCAACCTGGGGATCCATCTTCCTAGGATTGCCCCCGTTACACCACCCGCGACTACCTTTGGGGCACCACAGTTAACCCACATTAACTCCGACGGTTTTGGTCCGTTATATTCTGAACAACTTGGAGGTGGTACTCCATGATCTACGCTATGCCCCCAGGTATATCCTGCGAACAGCCTATGGGCGCCTAGATGGCAGCGATGCATACGGTCTTGCAAGCGGGTCCGCAAAGATCCTTCTTTGCTAGACTGTACACAACTACACAACCATTTGCCCATGACGTCCGTGCCTCAAGGCGGGGCCACAGGGCTGTGGTAGGAATAATGTCTCCAGTTTACTGCTTCTTCAGAGCTGTGTCACCCACCCCATAGCATCCCCTGGAACCCCAGATTCCAGTGTTATGTACGGCTTCGCATGACAAACATTCCGGTTATTTTTCCCGAACTCCCCGCGGGAGTTCATATTGAAAGATAGGGTAACCCAGGACTTTGGGCAGGGTAACCTCATCCTGAGACTAGCATAATCTTGTCCGACGGACAACATAACTTTTCCCTATCACCCTGTCTATCCTCTTGCCGCAGATAGACATTTCTGACCTTTCTACAGTTACCTGGCCTAGCTGAGTAACTGCCCCTTGCAAGGTCCCTAAGTACACTGACACCACTTCCTAGGTGTACCCAGGTACCTAAGCACCTGGCCAGCTAACCCTATTCATCTGGGAGCCCACGCTATCGGGTCTCCGCAGGTCAAGTACTTACTTGCCTGTCGGTTCCTAACAGTTCATCTCCTGGCTACGTGTATGGGTGAAGGTTCTGACTGCCATAGCTTATGTATGCTGGGTCATTACACAAGTACCTGATAGTATATACTAAGGATGTTTCTTTTGCATCCCCTATTCTCAGAATTCCCATTACCAGTGGTACAATATTTCTTCCCTCATCTTTCTAGTAAAACCTATATCCATAGCTGCTTATATTAATACACTTCTACTATTTTTTCAGACTTGCAGTAATTTTCTGTTTCAGACCTGGGGTCAGGTCAGTACCTTCTGAAGTTGCGTATTGATTCATGTCTCAATATTTTATCCCAGGTTTGACTATGTTTCTTTTACTTCTAGCAATGGCTGCATGTTGACTAGACTGAAAATATAGGTAACTCTGACACTTGTCCTTGGATATAAGGCTGGCAGTAGGAGTTGAACACAATATGGTTTTAAGACTTTAAGGTAGTATTCCCCACCTGCACTATCGAACCCTATGATAATGTAGGAAATAAATGCGTTCATACATACCTATAATTTAATCATGTGCGCAGCCACCCAACCAACGAAATAACCATGAGTTATACCTGGTTGCATATATGAGTCACATCAACAGATGTATGTGACGGTATTTGCTAAGGAAAAGATCCATTTCAACACTTCCCCTGCGCTTCTATTCCCAACATAACCAGAATACCTTCGCACAACTCCTTTGTCAATCCTTTCGTACACATAGCCGCCAAATTATCCTTTGTTCCAACTTGTCTCATAATCAGCTCAACTTTTTCCCTCTTTTCGCAAGTGTAGTGATACAGCAAATCGATATCTTTTGTTTTGGCCTGTGACTCTTGAGTTCTCGGTAAGCCTTACGACTTATATATTATCATAGTGTAATACCACCGTCATTGATATACCCAGTTGTGATGAACCTCGTGTTCCCCAGATAGCTTGTTCAGATGTGAAGGCGAGTGCTCAGTATTCTGCTTCGGTTGTTGCAAGTGCCTTGATTCCTTGTTTCTTTCACCACCATATTACCGTATGACCATATGTTAAGACAATTAAACTTGTGAAGGATTTGCAATCCAGGAGGTTTGATGTACAGGAGCTGTCGCTACATACATGAAGTGGTGGTTTGGTTTTATCTCACTCATAGTATAATCGCTTTGTAATCGTTGCTTTGAGGAATCAAAGAACTCGTTTAGCACTTTGGAGGTTAGTGATCGTTGGCTCAGCTGAGAACTGGCTTAGGTTTGTGGTAGTAGGAGCGATGTCTAGTCTTGTGGCGATAGCTGCATATATTAATAATCCTATTATGGATTGGTATAGGTAATGATCGCACAGATCCTCCTTGTCTTGTGCTATCCTCCAGGATAAGTGAACCTTCATAGGTGTCATGATTGGGGTGGCTTTCAAGATGTTGTACCATTCCTGGATCTCTATTATATACTATTCCTGGAACAGATGAATATATCCCATTCCTTTTTCTTTCTGCATACCTAGTAGGAGTTCAGCTTTCCCTCAGTCTGTACACTGAAATTTCGCTTGTATTTTGCTGAGATATTCCTTAACTGGTTTTGGTGTTCCTGTTATTACTATACCGTCTCTGTTGATGCAACAGTAGAGATCTTTTGCTATGAGGATACAGGGGTCGAGATTTCATATCATGAAGTTCATGTTGGTGCTGGTTTTGGTGAGGCGCTGATACCATAGAAGGGGATATTGTTTAAGACCATATATTGCTTTGTTGAGCTTCCATACTTTTTCTTGTTGTCAGTGTCTTTCTGATAGTTCAAGGTAGGTTTCTACATCCATGTCACTTTATAGGAAGGCACTCTTGACACCCATTGTTTTATGGTATAGCTGCATTTGATCGATATACTCAGTAGGATTCTGAGGGATTCTAGTAAAGTGACCAGTGCGTATACACTTTTGTAATCTACTCTGGGTTGCTGATTGAATCCTCGGGCACAATATCTCCCTTTTCTCCTTTGTATGGTTTCGTCCTTGTTGACTTCCACCTTATATACCCAACCTCCAGTTATCACTTTCACTCCTTCAGGTTTGTCAACCACTGTTCTCACCTTCCATCTATTCAGAACTTCCATCTCTTCATCCATGCTCTTTTTCTATTCCTCCTTTTTATTTGAGTTCATGGCCTCTTAGGATGTTGTTGGATCTGGTATATGATATACCAGACCCACAAATTCACCACGATCTAGAGCGTTCTGTTGTTGTTGAACCTCCTACTCAATGTATTCACATTCACACCGGTATTGGATACCTCTGATTCCCAATGGTTCTAGCAGTCTATTTCCTTTCATGTAGTCACTGAATTCCTTGTCCACCTTTTCCAGCTTGCTTCTTGGTTTTCGCAATTTCTTTTTGGCCAGCTTACCATGATAGGTTTCAAATCTTTCTGTTGGTACTTTTTGTATTGGTGAACATCATGGAGGTTCTTGTCTGGGAGGGTCTCAGATTGGAGGGTCCTGTCCTGGTGGTTCAACCTGCTTCCCTTTTTCTGGTGACTGTGGGAATCCACCTGGTACACTATGTTCTCAATGTTGGGGAGGTGTTACAGCTAACCCTTGTGTTGTTGATTGAGTCTTCTCTTTCAGTACCCCTACCAGTTTCTCACTTGCCTTGTGGGTATAGTCTATTGAAACTCCTTTCTGTTTTTCGAATCTTACCTCCTTTGCCTTGATTACCTTAGGTCTTTTGGGTATGTATATCCGATAGATTGCTGGGTTGGAAGTATATCCCACCAGGTGGCCAGCCTCGATTTCCTGATCCAGTTTTCCTTGATTCTTGGAGGGTATGTGTACCAAGGCATGTGTGTACCAGGGACGTAGATGATTTCTAGAGGGTTTCATTTCATGTAGGCTTTCAAAAGAGGTTTACTTTATTGTTGAATGCCAGCATCTGTTGTAGCGGTAGGTAGCTACTGAATAGGCTTCACCTTACAGGAACCTCTTGTCACTAGGGCTCATACACAGTACCATTAGGGTTAGAGTACGGTTTATTCTTTTGGCCACCATGTTTAGAGTATAATGATTGGCAGGTGAGGTGGTATGCATTACCCCATAGCTTGGGAAGAATTCTGAGACTTCCTGGTTAATATATTCTCCTCCTTTGTTACTATGAAACTTCTTTATGCATTTTCTAAATCGTATTTAGACAAGTTCCCAGAAGTTTCAAGAGGCTATTTTTGCTTCATCTTTGGTCTTAAATATGTATATCCAACAGCACCTTGTATAGTCATCCTCGAAAGTCATATAGTATTGGCTCTTACCCAGCATTGGTATAGACATTGTGCCTCTTAAGTCAGAATGCACTTTTTTGAAATTGTTGCTTTGGATTACAAGTCAGCGTGGTGATAACTGAGTGACTTTTTATTGGTTACACACTTTGCAGTCAAAGTCCTTGGGAGTAGGTAGATGGGTTAGGTCCTTGTAGCAGTCTCTTATGATGCTTAGATATCCAAGGGCCTGGTGCCATTCTTTATACCTGATCGTTAATCCCTTTTGCCTATCTAACTTTACATACCATAATCCTCCTTTCATTTCTGCCATCATGAATGCCTTTCCCTCTTTCTCCTATATGCTTGGTCCTTTTTCTATGATGATCTTGACTCCTCTATTATTCAATGTTGATTCTGACAACAATGGGTATCGAAAGGTAGGTACATACAGGGCCCCTGTAAGTATGACTTGTTGTTGAAGTTGTCCCAACATGCATATGTTGAGTCGTAAATCTCATGATGCAGTTGCCTGATGAATTCCGCCATCTACTATTATTAGTTTTTCTTCTCATAGTTTCAAGTTTAGGAAGTCACCCCAGTTTCTTGATATGTAGGATGTAGCTACACAGTGACAGACCTATTCAAGGGTGGTGTCCTGTTCCTTTGCTTGCAATTTGGTCATCAAGACCATGGTATATACATTGCTATTGGCAACATTTGCCTCTTTGGCGTTCTTGTTTTTCTTTTTAAGGCAATTGCATATGTTCGTAGTATGATTGTCATATGAGAAATGATTAGACTTGCAGTAGGTGCATTATTCTTTTGCGGATTCATTTTTCTCCGGTGCCGGTGCAGAGAGTACTTTTGCTTCCTCTGCTTTTTCTGTCATTTCGGTAGCTCAGATCGTGCAGATATTTCAGACATCAGTATAGGTAACAGTATCCTGTACTCATAGAATATCGCATATATCTGGGAATCTTTCCAGGAGTGTCGAGATGAACACAGATCTTTGAGTACTTCTGATTGTGTAAATGTTGTCATGATTTTGCGAAATTCTTCTGGTGATTTTCTGCCACCTTTGGATAACTGACTGCATCATTGATAGAACTGCGTCCAAGCTCTCTCAAACTTGGATACAAAGTTGGACATACTCATTTCTTCTAAGTATTTAAGATGCATGAGTTTTGCGGGCAGAGCAATATCTGAATTAGGAGTTTCTTTAGCGACCCGATCCTTGAGAGACTGCCATGCTTGGGTGGAGGTTTCGTAGTAGGCTCAGTCAGTATGGTATGCGGAGTGGACCGCTTGGTACAGAAATACCGTAGCTTGGTTATTTTTGTTGTCCCATTTTTCAGATTCCTTCGTACCAGTTGAGCTACCTTCGGCTGTCACTTTGGGCTTCTCTTTTATTCCATTTTCAACTTTCCATAGTCCTCCAGCCTTGAATGCTGTCTCCCACACCTTGGCCCAGGTGCGATAGCTTTCTTGAATATGCAGTTTGGGAAAGTTTTTTACGGAGATGGCAAAGTTGTTTGGATTGTTTGAGATGGTGGCAGACAATTCGCGAGATGTCATTTTTAACACCTGGTTTTAAACCCTCCGATTACTCGTGAACTTGATTCAGTTCGCTTGCGCTCTAATCTTTACAACTGCTTCATTGAGCAGAGCCTGAGGCATTGAACAGGGACCTGACAGATGTCTTCCGAATAGAAGGAACAGCAGAATGGCATGATAGAGTCACCTGATAATGGTGGATTTGTTCTGCAGTTTCCGCAGGTAAAGTATGAGAGACAATCAAAGTATTGCCTTGCTAGTGTGAGAGATATGAGGGGCAATGGTTTTAGCAGTTCCCTGATTGAATGGAACCTTTGTGTCTAATAGCAGTATGATGTTTGGCTCGTAATGTCTCTTAGCTGGGCTTATAACCTGAAAACATTGGTAACTTTGATGCTAGTCCTTAGATATAAGGCTAGCGGTAAGAGTTGAACGCAATATAGTTTTAAGACTTTAAGATAGTATTTCCCACTTGCACTATTAAACTATGTGATAATGTAGGAAATAAACCCATCTATATATACCCATAATGTAATCATGTGCACAGCCACCCAACCAAGAAAACATCTATGGGTCATACCTGGTTGCATACATGAGTCACATCAACTCATATCTGCGACCATATTTTGTAAGAAAATCGTATGTTTTAACACAGACCTCATTCAGATACCATAGTGGATTAGAAAGATGTTGGATCGCATACCTATTCGTTCTATGCCCAGACTTTGCTTAAGCGGTACCTTTATCATCAAATCCATTTCCATAGTCTTGACTACCAATCATAGTATAGCTATTTAGAATATTTCAATGATGTATATCACAAATATTTATAAAATCATGTTTCTAATTGGTTCTTTATCTGCGTTACTGAGTAATATTTCTCCCACCCAGGATTCTGCTTGTTCTATGATTATTGAGTATGAGATATTGTGTTCAATTAATTGGCATCCCACCAAACATTCACTGAACTATATTTCATCATTAAATGTTTTACTACAAGGCTAATGAATAGTATATATTTTGTACCAGTACCACTTGACCCAATCTATAAGGCTACTAGGGGCACAGTCTGTCAAGTACCTAAAATCTAGACCAAGACAATACTTCCTTAGTAATTGTAGGACAAATTTTGATATATCTTGAACAGGTCCCAATAGTATGATATTAAAACTTTTGTTACAAAATGGTGAAAAAAGAACATGCATATTTGTACTATCAATCAACCTCAGGAGTGGGTTTTCTAAGTCTCAATAGGGGGAACATTGGACCTGATAAGACAAAGTTTGTGAAACTAATACCGAGATCCTAGTAGGATAGTTATTACTGCTTCTAAACCATGCTGTCAAACAACCAGATGCCTTGGTTTTTGTGTTAAACTCATTTTGTTTGTTTATTATATAGGTACAAAGAGCGCATAGACTATTAACTGTATAGCGATAAAAACCTTCAACCACGGTCCACCCACCTGCAAGAAGCCGCTTGCAGAAAACCCTCTTGGGTATAGAAGCCCTGACCCCCAGTGGTGGAGCTGAATACAGCGAACCCAACACCTCCACAGACGTGCAGCAACTAAGGAAAACCCCATCCCATAGTGAGACAACAGTTACATCCCTACAACTTAGAAACCCCAAGACCCAGAAAGGAGCAGTATAGCCCGACACTGGCCTACCCCTAAAGAAGATGCCTTGTAGTAAAGGCCAGAAGTCAAAGGCCGAATAGAGGGCAACAGACAAGTTCTTCTGAGTGGCTAAGGAGGAAAGCACCGGACCCCGACGGGGGAGGACAGCTCGCACCGTGTAGCAAGTGAAGGTGACTCCGTGCGCGCCGGAATACAGCATAGGAGGCAGTAAAGTACCAGCTAAGGTGCTGATGACTACCTGAGCACTGCCACTGTACTGAAGAAAGTAAGAGCAAATGGAAGGAAGCAGAGGGGATGCCAGCCCAGCAGAGAGGATACCAGTGAAGAAGGATGGATGACACCACAGGCAGCATCAGAGTCAGCCTGAGTAGTGGCCAGTCGGAGGTGGCAGGAAGCAAGCAGGTAAAAGAGCTGCTGCATGGTGGGGAGGAAGGGCTCCGAGAACCTGGGCAGTTGGGTGCTGGCCGACACGATGAGGAGAGGAGAAAAAGGTCCCAAACCCAGTGAGACGTGGCCAACGATACGGCAGCTGGCAGCAACTGGGATCACCGGAGCTAGCCATCCCCTCAGCCTGCACAGCACAGTGTATTGCCACCACTCTCATGTAGTCCCTCGTTCTCAGACAGAAAGAACCACTTAGTGGATATGATACTACTACCACGCCGTGCAGGGAGGAGGGAACAGGCCACTGATAGCCCTGAGGACCACCAAGCAGACTAACCATTAGACCATCCCCTCCCAGAAGAAAGTGAACCATGCAAATCCTAAGTGAGCCTAGCAAAAGTGAGGTAAATGCGTGAAGAGGGTACCGTGAGAACCCCCAGGAGACAAAAGGGGACCCCCAGGTGCCACAAGTACAACCAACTATGAGGGAAGAGAAAGTACAGCCCAAGCGAGCATGAAGGATGAAGTAGCAGAGGCCTATACCCTCCGAGGGGGGGGGTGCAAGACTGAATCAGTGGTCTGAGTCCTCTGGTGTTGAGTCGTTCCGGAAAAGGAAATATCTTTCAATGATCGTAGTTGCAATGGAGACGGAGGGTGATAACCAGATACCGTATAGCTATTCATGTTGAATAGCAATTGCAAGTGAAATGGTGAGACAATTATAGTATTTATTCGACAGTGAAATATTGATCATAGTGGTTATGGAAAATAAAACCAAATTTGATTGTTAAGGGAATCCAGAATCTGTGTACAGTCGTTTCCAGAAAGTCTTCGCACCCCTAACCAATACAACCAAGTAAACATCAAAGAACACAATGACAACAAATAAATAAATCAATAGAATTAATTCAAAGCCATAGTGAAATATAAGCTGTAAAGACCATGTTTGAATATTATGGTAAAGTTTTGTCATCAAATACTATTTGTAGACAATTGTGTTTAAATACTGACCAAAATGAAGTTACTTAAAACAGATCTTATAGAATATGGTGTATCTTTATAACCTACTATGAAAGTAATTCACTATTAAATATCTGTGATATTTGGGCAATTGTGAATCAGGATATGATACATAAATAAAGCCTCCATCAAAAGTGAATTAATGAGTTGAGATTTCTCGACATTGATATTTTAGTGAAAATATCAGGTATGTAGTTTCTCTACCTTTATAGAAGAACATGTATGAATTAATAACAGAGAGTAAGCCATAACTTTTAAAGATATATAAGTATGTAGTGTATAAGTCTTATAGGAATTAGGAGTGTTCTCCTCTACGAGTAGTGAAAATTGATACATAATAAAGATGAATATAAAAAGACCTTCTTTGGAGTATACTACTATTGTATAAATATTTTTAATATATTTTTCTACCATAAAAATAATCACTATATAGTAGTAGATCTAACCTATAGTATAAAATATTTTTAAATCAATGTTTCAGTTGTCTATTATAGATCACAAACTACAAGCTTATTGGTTTTTTAAAAATATCTACTAACCTGTTTGAATTTGGATTCTTGTGCATACAATAGTACTAAATAACTTCCAAATAACTTCTGTACAATCTTTAGAAGGTATTATTTACTATAAAAGTAATTTAAAAGTCCTAAATAAGAAGACTTTTATATTTAATTCTTCTTTTATACTATTTCAATTGATGTAATTAAACTTGTATATTAATAACAACCTTGCTATCTATACAATATGTAGTTTAGCACAACATAATCTGCTATATCTTGAGTACTATGACTTATACCTTGGTTTCTAAGTTCTTGCTTATCGAGTTTTGAGTTCCAGTTGTATAGTGTAAAGTTTTTTGTTGAAGTCTCTTAATAAATTTCACTGATTTCAGCTCTGCTGTAAGGTAGTGCAAACCAATAATATTTTACCTTTATTATTATAGATATTTCTACTCAATCTAGTCAATAATATAAATATGAATTCTATTATTTTATTTACATACTTTTAGATTTATTGGAAAATGTGATAGGGTAGTGTCTTAGGTGGGATCCATTGCTATAGAGGGGTGCGAAGACTTTCTCGACATGATTGTACCTATTCACCAATACCAGTAAAGAGTACCATATATCGCAATGGTCAATGGAGATAGAACATGAAACCAGCCATAATGAAGAATACTTAAATATTATAGAAGACTCCATATATGGGTCCGGTCATGAGGCATACAGGGGAACGGGACATAGAGACCATCTTACAAGAACTGTTTGGGTTTTGACTAGCACAGAATCACTCCATATGGATAATACTTAGCAGATACTACTGGTTGTGGGGTAGATAGTCTGTAGAGGTGACTATAACTTCACTATTTTCCACTCATCAAGTGTGCAATGCTTGTTCTGGTCTGTGGGGTAGGGGTATATACTAGCTTCTGATAGAAGGAGTGTTCTAGTTCTACTAGCTATCCAGAAAGAGCTAAAAAGCAGAATTGCCATACCATTACAATGCTGCTAAATATGGTCAAGAGTTCAAAATGTGTCACATTATTTCGGGCAGGATTGCTAATTCTGAGTTGCAATTCTTTTGTTAATATACTGCTATATTGAGTTACATTGACATCAAAGACAGATAGTATTTTGTGTGAGATTGTAATGACCCAGCATACATGAGCTATGGCAGTCGGAACCTACACCCATACAGGTAGCCAGGAGGCGAACTGGTAGGAACTGAGAGGCCAGTAAGTACTTGACCTATGGAGACCGAATGGCCCGGGCTCCAAGAATAAACAGAATTGGCTGGCCAGGTACTTTGGTACCTAGGTGCACCTGGAAGCGGTGTCAGCTTACTTAGGGACCTGTGCAGGAGCAGTTACTCAGCTCAGCCAGGTAACTGGAGAAAGGTCAGAAGTGTCTATCTCCAGTAAGGGAATAGACATGGTAACAGAAAAAAGTCATCTTGTCCAGTGAACAATGTTACCCTACCCTCGGGATCAGGTTACCCTGCATTGGGGCTTGGGTTACCCTGTCCAAAGTCCTGGGTTGCCCTACCTTTCAATTCAAAGTCCCTCGGGGAGTTTGGGAACCATGACCTGAATGTTTGTCATGCAAAGCCATATGTAATGCTGGAATATGGGGTTCCGGAAGATGCTATTGGGTGAGCTACGCAGCTCTGAAGAGTGTGTAGATTGCAGACATTATTCCTATCATACCTCTCCGGCCCTGCCTTGAGGCTGGGACGTCATGGGCAAATGGTTGCATAGTTGCGTGCAGTCTAGCCAAGAAGAGTCTTTGCGGACCTGCTGGCAACACTATATACGTCGCTGCTGTCCGGTCGACCATCAGCTATTCGCGAGATATATAAGGTGTCATAGGGTGGAGGGTGAAGTACCTCCTCCAAGTTGTTCGGAGTAAAATGGACCAAAGCTGACCGAGTTGACTGGAGTTAACCATTGGGATGCCAGGGCAGCCAGGAGGGTTTTACACCTACCAAGCCCAAAAGTGTCCCCAACACCATAGGCTCTGAAAGCATGATTCCTACTACAGGGAAGGTGGATCTGCGGTAGTGGTCATAGGTGGTGCCCATTGGACCTCGTGTGGATCACCGTACACTGCGGAAGATATCCGAAGCCTATGACTCGTCACTAGTAGATACATAAACTGCTCACAGCAGCTTCCAGGGCCAAGTGGAAAGCAAGGCATAGGGGAGGGTGCCATAGATAGTCCGGTTGGTCTGGCATCGTGACCATTAGTCACTGGCAAGATGCCGATGGGAACAAGCTTTCCCTGCAGCGGGCAAAATACAAATACGCTGCGGAAACGATAACCACATATGGTGAACGCCAACTAGAATGTGTCCACAGATGCATGCCCGAAGGGTGTGCCAGGAGACGCATTGGACCACCCTCAGCGGAGAAGGGTGTACTCAAATAGTTGGAGTAAACTGATGGGGGAGTTTCTGGCATAAGATGAAACAACCTAAAAGTCTATACAAGAACTCTCCTACTCCAACTATCAATCCTCTCAAGACCTTAATTGATTGCAGTATCAAGCTTAACGATATTAAGTTTTACTGTTTACTTTACTCTTACCTCTGCGTAAACCTTTAGAGATAAGTTTGCACTTGTTCAGTGCGGTCGCAACCTGGGGATCCATTTTCCCAGGGGTGCCCCGGTTACAGGATATCATTACACGACCTCCTCACTTAACTCCTCTCCTGCTTAATTATTTCCCACCTTCGGCACTGACCTTGCGTGAATACTGGTAACCTTGTCTAGAACAACTAGCCCTGGGTGGAAAGCACAATGGCTAGTACCGAACATGGAACCCGAATGGAATTCAACTTACATTCAGACCTTGACCTTGATGAAAGCAGCGCAAACAGCTTTCGTGTGCCAGTTTTCGTGGATGGTTGTTGTATTGAATGGGACGGCCACCAGGTATACTTGGAGGCCACCCCGATTCACTTACCTGATGAATGTGTTGATCTTACGATTACTGACCCTCATGCTGCAGTGCTTTCATCCTTTCAAGACTCCCCCCTGGTCCACACAATGAGCCCTCCAACGCCAGCGGTTTCCCCATTTAGCCATTTGTCTCATGGGTTCCTCGCATCTTACATCATCCGGGAGGGATCGAAGTCACGCCAGGAAGCCAAGCGGGAAATGAGAAACTGGAACAACCAGCAACAGCAGGTGTTCCAGAAATGGATTAGTGTGGCGGTGGTGGAAGGGATGAAAGTGCAGCAGGAGGTGTACCTGCAAATGTTAACAGACCAGAATACATTGAAGGATCGTATAGCAGCGTTGGAGAAGGCCTTCATAGGAGGGTATAGTATTGATGTGGAGAATAACATGCTGATGACAGAGGCTGCGCCCCCACTTCCACTCGTTCATTAGAAGCCGGAAAACTTCAGGATGGAATTGGTTATGAGAGCCAGAGATGAACAGTGAATGGCGTACCTAAGCTGCATGGGTATACGAATGTTGGAAAGCCTCCAGGGTGAAGGCTACAGCTATACACCATCCTGGAAAAGAGCATCAGTGGGCTCTCTGTCTATCCCCTCTTCGATCTCCTGCAGTCATTCGGGAAGTCCGGCGATTGGACCAACCGATGGACATCATGTTATGAAAAGGGTGTAAAAGGCCAAACGTATCGCGGCACCAGATACAACTGACCCTACTCCTCGTCCGACCCCTGCTCCTGTTAACTCTCCCACAACACCATCCGTTGCAACTCCCGTACCTCATATCGACGCCCCAAGACCCACACCTTTACTAGTTTTGTTGCCCACTCCTAATACCTTTACTGCCACAGCCTTCCCACCGGCAGCATCGGCTACCCCTGGGTTCCGGCCACTGCGCGTGGAATCACCAGTATTCCTTGAACCGGTAAGGCACAAGGAAGAGCGAGCACCCATGGCTCCATCTTGTGGGACTCCAATCCTTGGAGCCAGGTTATATGTCCGCCCGGTTCCTGGGGAACCCGTGTTTCCCTCTGCCCCCATGAAACCCACTCATCCCTCCGTCCTCTCCGTGATCACAAGTGGTGAGTCAGACAGCGAAGATGAGTTCTTTCTGTCCGGCTGCAAATCAGAAGAGAGCCGTATGCTATAGATTCATTACCACACCTATGGATGCAGGAAGGAACAACGGACCCTGGAAAGGAATAGAAGAAGACAGAAGGAAGGGGATGGATGACCAACATGTGGGTATTGTGGGTCAAGGAGGCACATAGGCCCACCAATGCAACCGCGGAGCTGTCCAGAGCTTCAGGTATTTCTGCGGATAGAACAGGTGGCTCCTAACCCAACTCCTGGGAGTGGGCAGGGCCCTGTCCCACCACCGGCATCAGTACTATCAGGGGCTAACCCCTGCGAGGATGGGAATCAAGATGGCCCAGAGCAACAGTTTGATGGGTACGATAGACCACGGTAAACCCCAGGCAGAGACGCCGGGGATAGAGGAGATGGAAATGTGCCACCTGGAGGTGCTACAGCCAGAGTTGGAGGACACCGAGGTGACACTGATCATGATAGTTCAGATGATGGTGATGCCGATTCTCTCCCTGATTTGACCCACTTTCTCGGTGCTCACGAAGGTGGTTGGAGCGATGAGAAGAAACACGGCTAGGACCATAGCGCTAAGAAGCGATCGCGGGAACTACGGAGCAGATCAACCTCACAGGCGTCCTCCAGATGGGGGCGGAAGAAGCCAGAAAAGCGGAGTGGCATTCCGGTGTTTAAGAGGAAGGTCCCTGAACTCACCAGCTTCCTGACACTTGTGGAGATTATGTCCGCGTATTTTGCCAGGTGCAGGTTGACCGATATAGACAAAGTAAACCTGGTAATCCCACTCTTAGAAAACACTGCCCAAACCTGGTATTTCGGGCTGCACTCCCACCTCAATAAGGAGGAAGGCAAGCATACTGGAGTTCCTGTAAACCACACTAACCCACCAACAATGTGGAAAGGATTCCGGAAACTCCTGGAATGGGGTTTCCGCAGTGACCAAGCGGAATGAGACCGATCCCCTCTCGACTGGTGAGACGTGGTGATGAAGCGACATCACACCTAGGAGTGCTGGGACAAGATAATAGACTACATGCATAAGCTTTGCTATACGGACCCTGTGCAGGTACGAGATTAAGCACCATCAGGTATTACCCAAGAGGTCTGGAATGCAGGGGCACTCAAGGAGCCCCATCCAATGGACTTGAATGACTCCCTTGATCTTCTACGGAAAGTTGGACACATGTTGGGAGACAACACTGGGTTCCATAACCATGCTATCCATCCTGTCCAATGGTCTCAGCCAACGGATAAGTAGGACGATAGGTCATCAACCTGCACAATGTTTAACAACAATGATAAAGGTTCGGACCTACAGAACCAAAGGCCTTCCAAACCTACTAATTGCAATATGTGGAAACAGGCAGAGCCGGCGACTTATGAGTATGCAATAGCGCATAAAGCAATCCCGTCGACTTCGACTGAAGGTTGCAGAAAGCACAAGCAGTGCACCAAGTGTAGGCAAAGGGGTCACTTCTGGAGAAAGTGTACTGCAGCGGCCCTAGGTATTAGTTCATCCAAACAGGCTCGTGCATTGAAGCAGTCAGCCCTGGTAAGCAAGCCCACGGGAATGAACCAGCAGATAAAGCGCATTGAAGTGCCCCCTCCAGCTTCCTCATCCAAGATGGTTGAAGTCCGCCAGGCATCACCCCAGATCATGGAGGCTAATAATGTCAGCTCGGACTAGGTAAGAACCTATTCTGCTGAAGGCATAACCTTACTGACCCATGTCTACCGACCCATGAGGGATGGAGGGAAAGAAACCCGGGAAGTCGCTTCGGTGATGGGCAAGTACAACTCTACTATGTAAATGATCCTGATATTGACTACACCCAAGTGGTGTGGGCAGGCAGATGTTACAGACCGTGCGTGGTGGACTGGGCTATCTCTCCTTTGGTGGGTTTCTGGTTATTTCCTTGGTTCTGGTTGTATGTATTTCATTCAGGATTTCCTTAGGTGGATGGGCAAGTCATAGGGGATTATTTCGGTTGAGGGTGGGTGAGGTCTTGCTAGAGGAGACACTCGACATTGGCGAAGCAAGGATGCTAAGCTTGGAACTGGTCCGACAGTGGACATCTACCCACCTCCGGGATGTTGTTATGTTCAAATGCAATCCGAAGAGATCAGGCTGGACTTGATCAAATACACAGTGTTATTTCCAAGTTTACCTGTCGAGGGTTTTGTACCTGAAGTCATGCTGGCATGCTGGTAAACACCCTAGCTATTGATAAAACAAATCCCAATCCCTTAATGTTTACCAACCCATTGTGGCCACTCTTGTGTCCAAAGGCAAGTGATCAAAAATTTGTAAGCCAAGATGACTAAGTCCCCAAGACAAGGGAAGAGGTAGAGGGGTGACAACTTGCCTTGTCACACCAAGTCTATCCACCTGCGAATAAAGTTAGACTGCAAAATTGGAGCTATACAGGTAAGTGAGGCAGCGCTCCTCCTGCTCAATAGTGGAGCTACTGAGCCAGTACTTAGTAGCCGATGGGTTAAACAGACCCAGGCACCTAGTGTATGGTGAAAGGTACACGTGCCAATAAGCGACGCAAGTGGTAATTACATTCCTGGGTCAGGTATGGACTATACCAAATCATTAGAGGTGAAAACAGGCGACGACCATAATGAGACGTTGTTTGAAGTCGCTGTTATACCCAACACCAAGGTGGATGGGTATCTACCTATGTCTTGGTTGAAGGACCATAACCCCAATGTAAATTGGAATACAGGTTCACTAACCTGGCACTCAGATTTCAGCAAGACTAACTGCCTGTCAGAACAGGGGCGGTTGGTGTTCATGACTGATGAAGAGTTACTAGCCAAAGATCCTAGTAATGTGTACCTACTGGGAATTGCACAATTCCGAGATGAGGAAGGTGCCAACATTGTGTTTCAGCCATTCCCAGAAGATAAGGATTATGGCAGTATCTTCAGTCAGGAACAGCTTGAGGCGCTACCAGAGTACTCCAAGCATGATCATATGATCGAGTTGCAACCAGGAACTCGACCACCATTTGGGCCTATCTATCCATTATTGGAAAAGCACCTTAAGGCATGCGGGGAATATCGCAATGAAATGCTATGAATGGGAAAGCTATGGTGATTCAGTTCTACAGCAGCAGCCTCTAGCCTTATCATGCCAAAAGCGGATGGTACGTTAAAACTAGTAATAGATTACAGAGGGCTGAAGAAAATCACGGTTACGCCTGAGTATCCTCTACCATTGATAAATCAACTGCAAGATAGGTTAGGAAAAGCAGTCATGTTCACCAAGTTAGACTTGAAGAACGGCTACTACCTTTGGAGGATGGCAGCAGGTGAGGAATGAAAGACAGCCTTGCGGTGCAGATATGAACTGTATGAATACATGGTCATGCCATTGGGGTTGTGTAACGCCCCAGCAACTTTCCAGACCATAATAAACGCGGTCTTCCGGGACCTTATGGATGAAGGTGTTATTGCATATATGGATGACATCCTGATCTACTCCGAAACCATGGAAGAGCAGGTTGGAATAGTAAGGCGCGTGATGGGAAAATTGCGGAACGCCAAACTATGCGTAAGCATGAAGAAGTCCAGTTTCCACCAGCGGGAGCTTGAATTCTGTGGATACATGATCCCTGATATGAGGATCTCTATGTTGTCAGAGAAGGTGCAAACATGCAGGGATTGGGCACCTCCGACATGTGTCGTTGATGTTCAAAGCTTTCTGGGCTTTGCCAGCTTCTATCGTCAGTTTATGGAAGGTTGCAGCAAGGTAGCGAAACCTCTGACGGATTTGACCAAGCAGGATGTCCGATGGGAATGAATACCTGCATGTGAGCAGGCCATCAACCATTTGAAGGAGGCGTTCACATCCAAACCTATCCTAGCACCGTTTGACCATAAACAACCAACCCGGGAGAAAACCGATGCTAGTGACGTTGCTTTAGGAGCCCTCCTCTCCCAGTTCTGTGAAGATGAGAGATAGCCTCCAGTGGCCTACCATAGTCGGAAGTTACACCCGGTGAGGATTAATTACGATGTCCATGACAAGGAAATGACTACCATCTTGGCAGCATTCAAGGGATGGGAGGATCTGCTACAGGTGGTAACAGACCGCTTGGTGATCTATATGGATCATAAGAATTTGGAGTACTTTAATAGTACCAAGGTCCTTACCTGCAGGTAACACCGTTGGGCTGAGTTCCAGCAACCATTTAACTTCAAGGTGGTTTACCGAGAAGTACGGTTGAACGACAGGCGAGATGCTTCGTCGCAGCATAGGGACTACCGCTGTGAATGGTGGAGAGACTTTGCGCCAGAGTTGGTTTCTTACCCCGGACGGTGGGTTGGAAGCCACGAACAGGGCATCTTGCGACCACAGGTGTTGAAGGTGTGCAAAGGGTTGCAGTGCCAGTCCTCCTTTTTGGATCAACTGTGGGTAGCGATAAAAGAAGACCGGGAGTACTTAAGAATCCAGAAGCAAGCGAGTACCAGTGACAAGGAGGTCGACCGATACTTCACGACGGTAAAGGGCTTACTCCTGTACAGGAACAGGTGGTATGTGTCCAAGGGCCAGAATATGAAGCAGACAATCATGGAGGCTGAATATGACTCCCGAATCGCAGGAGACTTTGGGACTTACAAAACCATTGGCAAGGTTAGGGCTAACTTCTATTGGCCTAAGATGGATGAGCACATCACTGACAATGTATGAACACGTGATATGTGCCAAAGAAATAAGTCCATCAGGTACAAGAAGTTTGGTCTGCTAGAACCTATTGATGTTCCTATGCGGCCTTGGACAGCAATTTCAATAGACTTCATTGTAGCGCTGCCAGGGCCAGAAGAGTATACCAAGATCTGGGTCATAGTGCACAGATTCTCAAAAATGGCACATTTTATTCCCCGGACCACCAAGGTAGCGATCAAGGATCTTGCCTTGATATTTCTGAAGGAAGTTTGGCGCCTTCACGGACTCCACGAGTCAATTATCTCTGACCGAGATAGCCGATTCACCTCCAAGTTCTGGCTCAGTCAGATGCACTTGTTGCAAGTGTAACTAAACGTTTTGAGTGCATTCTACCCTGAGACTAATAGGCAAACCGAGACAGTTAATCAGACACTAGAGCTGTACTGGGGTAGTTACTGTTCCTACCAACAGGATGATCAGGTTTCACTCCTATCCCTGGTGGAGCCTGTATACAACATCTCGACATCAGAATCCACCAGGTTGTCACCGTTTGAGATCAATTATGGGCTTAACCCCCAGAGAAACTGGTTGGGTATCATGTCTGGTGATCAAGGAATACACCCTGGCACGGAGCTCTTAGTTAAGGAATGGGAAGGAACCTCGCATGAGATTCGGGAAGAGGTTCAACAGGCGCTGGAAAGGCAACCGACATGGCGCAACCACAAAAGGTTACTATTAGCAGACTATGTTACCTTGGAGGATATGGCCACTGGGCAGGCAAAGAAAGCGGACCGCATAGTGTTAAAACAAAAGCGCATCTGTGCAAAGCGTCCAATGGAGAAGCTGGACTGCCAGATGCTAGGACCTTTCCTGGTCAAAGGTCGGGTGGGTAACAGAGCCTGCGAACTGGCACTGCCCACTGGATAGAGCATCCACCCGGCTATCAATGTCACGTTGCTCAAACCCTATCATCAGGATCCGGGATAAGGTAGGGTCAAGGAAGTCCCTATCGCGGAACTTGTAGAAAATGACCCCGGGAACATTATTGAAGCTGTTGTGGACAGTCGATAGTACGGTGGAGGAAAGATGCAGTTCCCGTCACCCTTTGTCCAGTACCTGGTTTCATGGGAATGCTATGGAGCCGAGGAGAACTCATGAGAGCCCTATGAGATGCTTGAAGGGACAGGCTTACAGGCCATTCGGGATTTCCACCAAAGATATCCATCCAAGCCCAGGGACGATAGGGTCTTGTGGGAATCCAGTCGTGGAAATAAGAGACAACTCTAGTGGTCAGGGACAGACCGTAGAGAAGAGGGGGGTGATGTAATGACCCGGCATACATGAACTATGGCACTCGGAACCTGCACCCATACAGGTAGCCAGGAGGCGAGCTGGGAGGAACCGGGAGGCAAGTGAGTACTTGACCTGTAGAGACGCGATGGCCTGGGCTCCGAGAATGAACAGAATTGACTGGCCAGGTACTTAGGTACCTGGGTGCACCAGCGAGCGGTGTCAGCGTACTTAGGGACCTCTGCAGGGGCAGTTACTCAGCTCGGCTGTGTAACTGGGGAAAAGTCAGAAGTGTCTATCTCTGGCAAGGGAATAGACAAGGTAACAGGAAAAAGCCATCTTGCCTACTGGACAAGGTTATCCTACCCTCAGGACCAGGTTACCCTGCCTTGGGGCTTGGGTTACCCGGTCCAAAGTCCTAACATACCCGATCTTTAACTACAAAGTCCCTCTGGGAGTTCGGGAAAAATGACCATAATCTTTGTCACACAAAGCCATGCCTAATACTTGAATCTGGGGTTCCAGGAGATGCCATTGTGCGAGCTATGCAGCTCCGAAGCAGCTGTAAATTGGGGACCTTATTTCTATCATACCCGTTCGGCCCCGCCTTGATGCCCGGATGTCATGGGCAAGCCGTTGCGTAGTTGTGTGCAGTCAGGGAAAGAAGGAACTGGGGAGACCTGCTTGCAACACCATATACGTCGCTGCCGTCCGGTCGACCGCAAACTGTTCATAGGATATATAGGTGGGCATAGGGTGGAGGGAGAAGGACCTCCTTCAAGTTATTCAGAGTAAAATAGACCAAAGCTGGTTGAGTTAACTGAAGTTAACCGTGGTGGTCCTGAAGGTAGTTCTGGGTAGTGCCAGGGCAGCCAGGAGAGCTTTACACCCACCAAGCCCAAACAGGTCCCCAGCGCCATAGGCTCAGAACGGGAAGTGTAGAAACACTGAAAGCATGATTCCTTCTACAGGTAAGATGCATCCGTGGTAGTGGTCATGGGTAGTGCTCAGTGAACCCCTCCCCGCTCACCGTATCCTGTGGAAGACACCAGAAGCTGGAGACTCATAACTAGTAGATACATAAACCGCTCAGAGTAGCTTCCGGGACCATGTAGATATCAGTACATATAGGAAGAGTGTCATAGACAGTCCAGTTCGTCAGGTGTCTTGACCATTAGCCACTGGCAAGACGCCGATGTAAAGAAGTTTTCAGTTGGGTCGGCAAAATGGAAAAGCCCTGCCAAAACGATAACCGCATACGGTGAACTCGGACTAGAGTGTGTTGACACATGCATGCCAGAAGGGTGTGCCAGGAGATGTGTCAGACCACTCTTAGCGGAGAAGGTTGTGCTCGAATAGTTCAAGTAAACTGATAGGAGAGTTTCTGGCATAAGATAAAACAACCTAAATGTCTATGCGAGAACTCCCTGACTGCAACAATCAATCCTCCTGAGACCTTAATTGAGTGAAGCGTCAAGCTTTACTGACATTAAGTTCTACCATTTACTTGACTCTTACATCGGCGTAAGCCTTTGGCGCTAAGTTTGAAGTTGTTTCTTGCGGTTGCAACCTTGGGATCCATCCTCCTAGCGATGCCCCCATTACAGAGATACATGCTGGACCTTTAGAGACCCAACATCTGAAACAATTAGAGAAATGACCAATCAAGATGAGCAGTGTTCAACAGATATAGAAAGATCTGCCGTGTTGTACTAATAGAGAAAGATAGACAACAAATACAAGGGAGTACCAGTGTAGTTTCTTTACTTCATAAAGAATTATTAGCAAACTTCTTCATCCTTGCCAATAACCTTTCGGCCACTGCTTTAGGGGCAGATAACTGGGTTGAAGGGGATAGATTTATTTGAGACCTGAAAGGGTAAGAGATTTATTTCTGACTGTTGACTGTTCTAGACTACTGACTCCCAATAATTTCAACATAGGGCATAAAGGTGCAATTCCTTACACCACTGATTCCCAATACAATTTATGGTAAGTACTTTACTGTAAAGAACAGGAGTAGTATTATGGACCCTACTTTTATAGATATTATTATTATATCCTAGTAGGCTGGACTTGTACAATACTCAGTTACATGCTTACAGTATGGTGAAGGGAAACCTATGTTGAACCTAGGGACTTCAAATCTGACTTGGTAGCATGTGCAAATTATGGAATCTCGGAATACTCTTTGGGCAATATATTGCGCTAACTTGCTTCAAAGCATCTAAGACCTCTTTATATTTTGTTATAGAATCTCTGCGAGCTGCTCACTAGCACAGCACAGAGCATTCATGCAGGGCTTTCCCGTGTTGTTATCTGCTAGGGACCTCACAGTGCGACTTCATTGTAGGGACCTCCATCAAATTTGGGCAGCAAGGAATCCGGGTCCATTCAGAGAAATTGTGCAGTCAGCCGCTGGAGAGGAGCAGGGCGAGGAGAACTTACAAAATATGTTCCGTGTGCCCCTGTGATGCTAGGGTCCCATCGGTAAAACCCACTTCATGCAGCCCCACACTTCTAAGTAATAAATACTAGACCTGTTTGAATGGTAGAGGCAAATGTAGCGCAAATAGCCTGCAAGTGTTTATGAGGCAATCATGCCAAGAGTATACTAGGTAGTCATGAAAAAGGTATAGCCGACCTATACTGTCTAACATGATTGATGAGAAGGTTATGATAATACTAGAGATATTACAGTCATCAAGTCAAACTGCTAGGTATGTAACTCAATATTCTGTCAGCCCTCTCACTATTTCTAGATGATTATTGACTCACTCATCATTACCTGGTTTAGTTTCCAGGGTGGCCTAATGCAGTTACAGAATAATGATATTAGAGAATATAATCACCATATGTCAATCATCCTGGTTCTCAAGTTTGTTGAATACAATCAGAGTAGTTTGGAGAATCCCCTCAAACTGTTATACCTTTTGACCACCAAGAGTCTGAATAAGAGCTATTATTTTTTCTCTCACCTTCTACTCAATATTGGTCATCTATTGGAAGCATGGGATAAATACAGAAGGAATTGTAATGGTGATAATTATTTAGATATAAGGTTAGAAAGGAGGTGTAACCAGCCAGCATATATGAGCTATGGTAGCCGAAGCCTACACCCATACAGGCATCAATGAGGTGGACTGATAGAAATAAGCAGGCAAGTAAGTACTTGACACATGGAGACCCAATGGCCCAGGTCTGGATATGAACAGAAATGGTTGACAAGGGACTGAGGGACTTGGCTCTATCCAGGAGTGGTGTTAGCATACTTAGAGATGTTGGAAGAAGCAGTCACCCTGCTAGGCTCAGTAACTGAAGAAAGGTAAAAAGTGTCGATCTCCGCCAACAAAATAGAAAGTGTAACAGGGTAAAGTCACCCAGTCTACCAGACATGGTTACCTACTTTCAGGATCAGGTTACCATGCCATGGGGCCTAGGTGACCTGGTCGAAAGTCCTACGTTACGTTACCTTTCAACACGAAGTCCTACTGGGAGATTTGAAGCAAGGACTAGAATGTTTGTCATATGAAGCCACAGATAATGCTGGAATGTGGGGTTCTGGGAGATGCTATTGGGGTAGCTACGCAGCTCCGAAGAGGCTGTAAGTTGAAGACATAATTCCTATCATTTTCCATCGACCCCAACTCAGGGGCCAGACATTATAGGCAAACCGCTCTGTAGTTGTGGACAGACTAGTCAAAGGGGATCTTTCTGGACATGCTTGCAATGCCATATACATCACTGCCATCCAGTTCACTCCCAGCTGTTCCCAGAGTATACACGGTGGCATAGAGTGAAAGGTGGAGCACCTCCTCCAAGTGGTTGTAAGTAAAAGGGACCAAAAATGGGACGGGGAACGGGAGTTAAACGTGGTGGTTGCGAAGGTAGTCCTGGGTGGTGGTGAGGTAACTGGGAGAGTTTTACAACTAGTAAACTGAAATATGTCCCCCAGGACAGAGCCTATATAAGAGAAGTGTAGAGGAACTAAAAGCAGGATTCCTACTGCAGGTCCCATAGCACGACACATAAGATGAACAGGGATAGTGTAATGGGCATATCATGTAATCATGTGAAAAAGGTCATGTGTTCGATCCCAGGGTCTGCTGGAGTGTTGGGGGAAAGAGTTGATTTCTACCAATATAATGCTAGTGGAATCCAGTCACTTATACTACCAGCAAAGGTCGCCGACTGAGGGAATTTCAGTGAGGCTTCAAGAGAGGACTCTCAGCTGTCCTGATAAGGTCAAATGAACTAAATTGGTTGGTTGGTTGGAGAGATAAATACATGCTAAGACCATGTCTGATGAGGGGACGACTTCTCAAAGAAGATCGAGCTCCCACCCCCCGAGGCATGATAAGGTAGAGCAGGATAAAGTCCTACCAGGTGAAAGGTTAGCCCTGAGCATAGCAAGGCCTAAATGCCATTGGTGCGAGAAGATAGGAGTTTGCCTTGTGCAGGTTGAGGCAGACGGATAGGAAATCTGCCTGCATTGATAAGTGCGTTGTCGGAACTGATTACTTCTTATACAGAGATAGAACGAGTAGCCTGTTGCAGTGGTCAAAGGGTTCCCGTGCCTATGATTAGAGCGAACACTGTGAGGAGAGGGATGTGGCACACTCCCCACTGTTTGAAGACATAGGAGTCAAGCGGGGTCAAGGCTTTTGAGGTATACAAAGTTTGTACAGGGGAAGATGGGTGGAATAGATAGACCGTGAACATCCATATAGAGAATATAAATATTGAGGTTCTTGCCACACTTTACAGACATTATCAGCAATGCAGAAGAGATCTTATCAATACATTCATTATATGATACACTTCCACATTTACTTCTATCCTGCCAGTTCCATTGAGCCTTACTAGCAATCACTTCATCACGTATCGGGCCTTAGTAAAAACTCACTTGTCCTTAGAGTCGGCTTCTGCCTAACACTATATTGACATCTTCTACACTATTCAGGCTCACAAGCACATTCTCAAATGAGCCTGCAGGTCTAGTTATCTAGCACCCTCGACTACCTGTCTCAAGTCTACCTCAAACCAAACCCACACCTAGCGGGGATTCAGTTTGATCTCACCCTGAGCAAAGTTTTTCATGACAAAAGCATTGCCTTCTGCTTCATTGATCCGGACATCATGTGGACTCTTGAGACCCTAACACTCATAGAAAGGAGAGACAAGATGCTGCAAATAAGGATTGATGAGGAATCCAAGGATTCTAGTAATACAGGCATGTTGTGGACAGAGAGTCAGCAAAGGCAGATCAGTCCATAGGGGCCAGGCCAAGATAGCCCATACCAACTACCGCTAGCACCAGAAGGGCCAGGAGGTGGCATTCCACCACTGCGGCTAGTTTCTATGCCCACACCTAGAAACCCATCCTGGCTACAAGTACCCAGTGGTCCTACCCAAAGCATAACAAAGAAGTGAAGCGAACAAAGGTCATGCCCTGGAATCCTCACTCCCACAGGTACTAGCGACTTGTGTGCCTTCGCCACATATCTTGGGACACCAATCCGCCAATTGGACTGCAATGTAACTGAACCCTAGAATGACTGGATGGTAGCTTGGGGACACAGTCACAGGAGGGAAAGGAACCGGCAGAAGGTCTTGCTCAAGTACAGGAACAACTCCTGAATGGGGAAAAGCTGGTGGGGGAGAGGTTGGCACTGTGGTTCAGCAGGAGTTGGAAGGTGGAAGGAGAAGTTGTAGTGGAGAGCACTAGCTTTTAGGGAGTAATCGAAGCCACTTTTACCCAAATGTACGAGTATTCTAAACAAGAAGCAGCCATAAGCAGGCAGCTGCAGGAGGCCCTAGGATGCACCATCCAAGAATCCGTGGTTAGGGACAAAGACCTCTACACAGGTCCGGAAAACCCCCAAAAGGAGTTGAACGAAGGGCAACACCAAGTGGGGACCCAGGAGCTGCAGTTCTTTACAGAGCTATGGAACCTGGATAAAAAGGTGATGACAGGGCTCCGAGACATGCAGCAGAACATGAGCCAGATGTTTGCCCAGTCATTAAGAGTAATGACTGCACTAATACAAGCAGCATTAGGACTGCATCAGGGGGAATCAACCCAGGATTGGGAAACAGGAAGGAGGCGATCGGGGCCATCCCAACAAGATAAATGCAAGGAGCCAGCAGAGAGGAATGCCAAGCCAGAGACCATACAGAGTGGCTAGGAAGGGACGATAGCACCTCCCAATGTAGCTGGAGCAGCAGGAGACCCGAACTCTGGAGATGATGGGCTGCATAATGGTGTAATGGGGGCACCCCGAGGAAGATGGATTCCAAGGTTGCGACCGCACCAAACAACTTCAAACTTACCGCCAAAAGTTCACAAAGATGTAAGAGTAAAGTAAGTGGTAAAACTTAATATTCTTAAGCCTGACGCTTGACTCAATTAAGGTCGCGAGAGGATTAATGGTTAGAGTAGGAGAGTTCTCGCATAGACTTTTGGGTAGTTTTATCATATGCCAGAAACTCACCGATCAGTTTACTCCAACCATTCGAGCACACCCTTCTCCGCTAAGGGTGGTCCGACACGTCTCCTGGCACCCCCTTCCAGCGTGCATATGTCGGTACACTCTAGTCGGTGTTCACCATATGCGGTTATTGTTTCTGCGGTGCATTGCCAACATGCCCGCTAAATTGAAGGGTTCTGTGCATTGGTGTCTTGCCAGTGGCTAACCGTCAAGGCACCTCATGAACTAGACTATTCATAACACCCTTCCCACATATGTGGATCTCTACTTGACTACGGAAGCTACCATGAGCGGTTTATCTGTTTACTAATTATGGGTCTCGGGCTTCTAGTGTCTTCTGCAGGGCACGGTAGTCCGGGAGTGATCCAATGGCTGCTCCCCATGACCATTACCTCGGATCTATCTTACCAGTAGTAGGAATCATGCTTTGAGTGTCTCTGCACTTCCCTTTCAGAGCCTATAGCATTGGGGACACTTTCGGGCTTGGTAGGTGTAAAAATCTCCCAGTCGCCGCGGCAGCACCCGGGACTATCTTCGTGACCCCCATGGTTAACACCTGTTCACTCCGTCGGTTTTGGTACGTCTTACTGCGAACAACTGGGAGGAGGTATTCCACCTTTAACCCTATGGCCCCTGATATATCCTGCGAACAGCTTACGGTCGACCAGACAGTAGCGACCTATACGGTGTTGCAAGCATGTCTGCAAAGTTTCCTCTTTGCTAGACTGCAAGCAACTACCCAACCGTTTGCCTCTGACATCCGGCCCTGAAGGCAGGGACGGAGGGGTATGGTAGCAATAATGTCTCCAATATACAGCTTCCTCGACGCTACGTAACTCACCCAATAGCATTCCCCGCAAGCCCAGATTCAAGTGTCTTGCATGGCTGTGTGTGACAAACGTTCTGGTCATTTTTCCCGAACTCCCCGTGGGACTGCGGACTGAAAGGTAGGGTAACTCAGGCCCCATGGCAAGGTAACCTAAGCCTGAGGGTAGGGTAACCTGTCTGCTGGACAAGATAAGTTTTTCCTGTTACCCGGTCTATCCCATCTCCGGAGATAGACGCTTCTGACTTTTCTCCAGTTACCTGGCCTAGATGAGCAACGGCTACTTCAGGCGTCCCTAAGTACGCTGACAGCGCTCCGGGGTGTATCCAGGTACCTAGGTGCCTGAACAGCCAATTCTGTTCATTCTCGGAGCCCGGGCCATCAGGTCTCCGTAGGTCAAGTACTTGCTTTCCTGTGGGTTCCTGCCAGTTCGCCTCCAGGCTCCCTGCATGGGTATAGATTTCGTCTGCCATAGCCCCTGTATGCTGGGTCGTTACATCACTCACCTCTTCTCTATGGTCTGTCCCGGACCATTAGCGTCGCATCTTATTTCCACGAATCGATTCCCACATGACCCTATGGTCGCTGGGCTTGGACGGATATCTTTGGTGCAAATCCTGAATGGCCTGTAAGCCGGTCCCTTCTAGCATCTCATAGGGCTCCCATGAATTCTGCTCAGCCCCATATACTTCCCATGAAACCAGGTACTGGGCGAAGCGGGACAGAAACTTCGCCTTCGCTCCGCCGTACCATTGGCTGTCCACAACAGCTTCAATAAGGTAACTGGGCTCGTTGTCTACAAGTTCCGGGGCTAGGGGCTTCCTGTACCCTACCTGCTTCTGGATCCTTGCGATAGGGTTTGAGCAACATGACATTGAAAACCGGGTAGCTCCTCCATCTTGTGGGCAGTTGGAGTTCGCAGGCCCGGTTACCCACCCGACGTTTGACCACGCAAGGCCCAAACATCCGCTGGTCGCGCTTCTCCATTGGTCGCTTCGTGCAGATGTTTTTTCTGTTCAACATCACGCAATCTGCTTTCTTTGCCCGCCGCGCAGCGACATCCTCCAGGGTAACATAGTCTAGTGATAACAACCTTTTCTGGTCATGCCATTTCTGTTGCCTTGCCTGTGCCCGTTGGATCGTTTCTCGAATCTCTGCTCAGGTTGCTTCCCATTCCTTAACCAAGAGCTCACTACTAGGCTTTATTCCTTGATTATCAGACACGATACCCGACCAGTTTGTCCTTGGGTTAAACCCATAGTTGATCTAAAAAGGTGACAACATGGTGGATTCAGATGTCGAGGTGTTGTACGCATACTCCGTAAGGGGTAACAGCGAAACCCAATCACCTTGTTGGTAGGAACAGTAACTGCGCAAGTACTGCTCGAGTGTCTGATTAACCCTCTCAGTCTGCCCATCAGTCTCAGGGTGGAATGCAGTCGAAACGTTTAGTTTCACATGCAACAAGTGCATTAGACTCATCCAGAGCTTGGATGTGAATCGGCTATCTCGATCAGAGATAATTGACTCTGGGAGTCCATGAAGGTGCCAAACCTCGCTCTGGAATATCACGTGAAGATTCTTGATAAGTACCTCCGTGGTCCGGGGTATGAAATGGGCCATTTACGAGAATCTGTCCACTATGACCTGGATCTTGGTATACCCTTTGGACTCTAGCAGCACTACAATGAAATCCATTGAGATCGCTGTCCGCGGACCCATGGGAACATCAATAGGTTCCAGCAGCCCGAACCTCTTGTGCCTGATGGATTCATTTCTTAGGCATGCATCACATGTCTGCACGTAGTCGGTGATGTGCTCATCCATCTTCGGCCAATAGAAGTTAGCCCTAACCCAGCCAATAGTCTTGTAAGTCCCGAAGTATCCCGCAATTTGGGAGTCATGTTCAGCCTTGATGATTGTCTGCTTCAGATTCTGACACTTGGGAACACAGGACATGATTTTGTACAGGGGTAAGGCCTTTTCGGTCGCGAAATGTCAGTCGACCTCTTTGTCCCTGGCATCTGTTGCCTTCAGGATCCTGAAGTACTCCTGGTCTTCGGTTATCGCTACCCGCAGTGGATCCGAAAAGGAAGACTGGAGCCGAAATCCTTGGCACACCTGTAACACTTGTGGTCGCAAGATATCCCATTGCTAGCTCCCAAGCCACTGTCCAGGGCGAAAAAACGACTGTGGCGGAAAATCACTCTCCACTTCAGCGCTCTAGTCCCTACGCGGCGACAAAGCATCTGCCCTCGCATTCAACCGTCCTTCTCGGTAACCCACCTTGAAGTTAAACGGTTGCAGGAACTCTGCCCTGCGGTGCTGCCTTCGGTTAAGGACCTTGGTACTATTGAAGTACTCCAAATTCTTATGATACATCTAGATCATCAACTGGTCAGTTACCCCGCGCAGCAAATAATCCCATTCCTTGAACGCCGCCATGATGGCAGTCATTTCCTTGTCATGGACATCATAATTAATCTCCGCTGGGTGAAACTTCCTACGATGGTAGGCCACTGGATGCCATCTCTCAACTTCACAGAACTGGGAGACAACAGCTCCTAATGCAAAGTCACAAGCGTCGGCTTCCAGCCAGGTTGGCCGTTCAGGGTCAAAATGTGCTAGGATAGGTTTGGACGTGAACGCTTCCTTCCAATGGTTGAAGGCCTGCTCACATCCAGGTGTCTATTCCCATCAGACATCCTTCTTTGTCAAGTCCGTCGTAGGTTTCGCTATCTTGCTGAACCCTTCTATGAACCGGCGATAGAACGTGCCGAAGCCCATAAAGCTTGGAACGTCGACGACGCATGTTGGAGGTGTCCAATCCCTGTTTGTCTGCACCTTCTCTGACAACATAGAGATCCCCACATTGGAGATCTTGTATCCGCGGAATTCAACCTCCCCTTGGTGGAAACTGGACTTCTTCATGCTTACACATAGCCTAGCTTTCCACAATTTCTCCATCACACAACTCACCATCGCGACATGCTCTTCCATAGTTTCGGAGTAGATCAGGTTGTCATCCATGTACCCGATGACTCCTTCATCCATGAGATCCCGAAAGACCTACTTTATCATCCTTTGGAAAGTTGCCGTGGCATTACACAACCCAAATGGCATGACCACGTATTCATACTGTCCATATCTGCACCGGAAGGCCGACTTCCATTCCTCACCTTCCACCATCCACAGAAGGTAGGAGCCGTTTTTCAAGTCCAACTTGGTAAACAAAGCAGCTTTTCCTAACCTATCTCGCAGTTCATTCATCAATGGTAGCGGATACTTGCTCTTTAGGGTGATTTTGTTCAGCTCTCAGTAGTCTATTGCCAGTTTTAATGTACCATCTAGTTTAGGCACGAACAGAATAGGGGCTGCTGCTACGGAACAGGATCGCCATAGCTTTCCCGTTCGCAGCTTGTCATTGAGATATTCCCAGACTACCTTAAGCTCCTTTTCCGATAACAGACAGATAGGCCCAAACGGATGTTGAGTCCCGGGTAGCAACTCGATTGTGTGGTCATACTACGAGCGCTCTGGTAGTGCCTAAATCCGGTCTTGACTGAAGATATCCCCCTAGTCCTTATACTCGGGGAGTAGCTTAACCATAATGTCGGCACCTTCCTCATCGGAGAATTGCACAATTCCCAATAGGTACACATTACTAGGGTCTTCGGCTAGTAACTCCTCATCGGTCATGAACACTAACCGCCCCTGCTCTGCCAGGCAGTTAGCCTTGCAGACATCTGAGTGTCAGGTTAGTGATCTGGTCTTCCAATCTATGTCAAGGTTATGGTCTCTCAACCAAGACATAGGTAGGTACCCATCGACCTTCGTGTCGGGCATATCTGTGACTTCAAAGCGTATCTCATTGTGGTGGTCACCACCTCTCATCTGTAATGACTTGGTATAGTGTAGATCTGACCCAGGAATGTGATTACCGCTAGCATCGCTTATCGGCACGTGTACCTTTCGTGGCACACAAGGTGCCTGAGACTGCTTAACATATCTGCTACTAAACACCCGCCCAGTAGCTCCACTATCGAGTACCAGGAGCACTACCGCGCCAACCTGTCTAGCTTCTATCTTTCAGTCTAACTTGACCCACAGGTGGATAGACTTAGTATGACGAGGGAAGTTGTCATGCTTCTGCCTCTTCGCTTCTCCTGGTGACTTAGTCATCTTGGCTTAGTAATTGCCTTTAGTCTCTTACCTTTTGACACAAGAGCGGCTACAACGGGTCAGTAAACGTTAAGGGATTGGGATTCATCTTTTTATCAATAACTAGTATGGTTACTATCACGCGAGGATGATTTTGGGTACTGAACCCTCCTCAGGTAAACTTGAAAATAGCATTATTTATTGGATCAAGTCCAGCCTGAATCAATTCCGCTTGCACTAAACATAACAATTTTTTTCCCCAGATAGGTAGAGGTCTGCCGTCAGACCGGTTCCAAGTGAAGCAGCCTTGCTTCCCCAATGTCGAGCGTCTCCTGGAGTGGGACCTCACCCAGCCTGAACCGAAATAATGTTCTCTGACCTGCCTGTTCAGCTAAGGAAATCCTGAAATCAATATGTATAAGTAGAACAAAGCAAATAACCAAAAACCCAACAAAGGAGAGAGAGCACAGTCCACTGCGCATGGCCCGCAACATCTATGTGCCCACACCTCCTGGGTGTAGTGAGTATCAGGGTCGTGTATGCCGTAGAAGGGTACTTACCCATCTCCGAAGCCACCTCTGCTGCTCATGTCCATCTATCCCTCAGGGGTCTATAGCTATGGGTTAATAAGGTTAGATCCGAAACAGAATGGGTTCTTACCTATTCCGATCCGTCAGTATCAACCTCCATGATCTGCGGTGATGCCTGGCAGACTTCAAGTATCTTCGACGTGGAAGCTGGAGGTGGCGCTTCAATGAGCTTTGGCCGCCTGTCCGTCCCTGTGGGCTCGCTTGCCCCGGTTGCCCGTTTCAACCCATGATCCTGTTTGGATGTACTAACAACTGCGGACGTGGGGGTTCACTTCCTCCAGAAGTGACCACTTTGTCCACACTTGGTGCACTGGAGGTGCTTTCTCCGACGTTCGGTCAAAGTTGACGGGATTCCCTTACGCGCTATTGCATACTCAGAAGTCACCAGCTTTGCCTGTTTCCGCTCATTGAAATTAGTAGGTTTGGCAGGCCTCTGGTTCTGTCTGCCCAAACCTTTTTCCTTCTTCTTAAACGTCCTGGAAGTCGATAACCTATCGTCCTTCACTTCCATTGCCTGAGAATATTGGACAGAATGGGTAACCCTGTTACTGAACCGGGTGTTGTCCTCCAGCATGTGTCCAACTTTCTGCAGAAGATCAAGGTAGGCATTCATGTTGGTTGGATGGAGCTCCTTGAGTGCCCGCGTGTTCTGAACATCCTTGGTGATACCCGATGGTACCTTGTCCCGTACCTGTACTGGATCTGTATAGCTAAGCTTATACAGGTAGTCAATTATCTTGTCCAGGTACTGATCAATGTGATGTGGCTTCATCACCAGGTCTCGCCACTCATGAAGGGATCGGTCTCGTTCCCCTTGGTCGTGGCTGAAACTTCGTTCCAGTCGTTCCTGGAATCCTTTCCACGTTCTCATCAGGGTACTGTTGTTAACGGCAATGCCAGTACCCTTGGCTGCCTCTTGCTTGATGTGTGAGTGCAGCCCGAGATACTATGCTCGGCAGGTGTCTTCTAAGAGGGGGATCACCAGGGTTACCTGGTCCACATTGGTCAACCTGCACCCCACAAAGCATTCGAATGTGACCCCTACCAATATTAGGCGGCTTGCAAGTTCGGTGACCTTTCTCTTGAACGCCGGAATTGTGCTCAACTTCTCGGCTTCTGTTGCCAATGTCTAGAGTATGGCCGCGAGATTGATCTGCTCCGCAATTCCAGTTGTAGCTTCTTAGCTCGACAGTCCCACCGTCGTTTCTCGGCAACACTCCAATCTTCCTTGCGAGTGCCAAATAAGGGAGTCACAGTACGGAGAGAATCAGCATCATCATCATGTGAACTATCATGGTTGGCGTCCCCTGGATCCCCTCCCACTCTGTTTGCACCACCTCCAGGAGGCACATTTCCATCTCCACCATCCCCAGTGTTTCTGCCGGGTGTCTCCCGTGGTCTAACATACCCATCAAACTGTTCCTCCTGGCCACCCTGATTCCTATCCCCTGGGGGGTTAGCCCCTGATGGTACTGATGCCGGTGGTGGAACAGGGCATCGCCCACGCTCAGGGGTTGCGTTTGGCGCCACCTGAGTTATCTGCAGAAATGCCAGTACCTCTCAGCAGCTCAGGGGTTGGATCGGGGTGTAACGGGGGCACCGCTAGGAAGATGGATCCCAAGGTTGCGACCGCACCAAACGACTTCAAACTTATCTCCAAAAGTTGACACAGATGTAAGAGTAAAGTAGATGGTAAAACTTAATATCGTTAAGCCTGACACGTCACTCAATTAAGGTCTCGAGAGGATTAATTGTTGGAGTAGGAGAGTTCTCGCATAGACTTTCAGGTCGTTTTATCATATGCCAGAAACTCCCCCATCGGTTTACTCCAACTATTTGAGTACACCCTTCTCCACTAAGGGTGGTCCGACACATCTCCTGGCACACCCTTCCAGCATGCATGTGTCGACACACTCTAGTCGGCGTTCACCTTATACGGTTATCATTTCTGCGGTGCATTTCCATTTTGCCCGCTGGAGTGAAAACCTCTGCGCACCAGAGTCTTGCCAGTGGCTAACAGTCAAGACACCGCATGAACTAGACTACCTATGACACCCTTCCCATATGCACTGATCGCTACTTGACTCTGGAGGCTACCGTGAGTGGTTTATCTAGTTAGTCTTTTACGGGTCGCAGGCTTCCGGTGTCTTCCGCAGGGCGCGATAGTCAGGGAGTGATCCAATGGGCACTACCCATGACCACTACCTCGGATCTACCTTTCCTGTAATAGGAATCATGCTTTTAGTGTCTCTGCACTTCCCTTTCAGAGCCTATAGCGTTGGGAGCACGTTCGGGCTTGGTAGGTGTAAAAATCTTCCAGTCGCCCCAGCACCACCAGGAATTATCTTCGGGACCCCTATGGTTAACACCCGTTAACTCCGTCAGTTCTGATCCGTTTTACTTCGAACAACTTAGAGGAGGTACTCGACCTGCCACTCTATGCCACCCTGTATATCCTGCGAACAGCCTGCAGTCGACCAGACGGCAGCAACGTATACGGTGTTGCACACATGTCTCCAAAGAATCCACTTTGCTAGACTGCACACAACTACACAACCGTTTGCCCATGCCGTCCGGGCCTCAAGGCGGGGCCCGAGGGGTATGATGAGAATAGTGTTTTCAATTTACGGCTTCCTCGAAGCTACGTAGCTCGCGCAATAGCATCCCCCGGAATCCCAGACTCCACTATCATGCATGGCTTCGTGTGACAAACATTGCAGTCAATTTTCCCGAACTCCCCCAGGGACTTCGTATTGAAAGGTAGGGTAACTCAGGACTCTGGGCAGGGTAGCCCAAGACCCAAGGCAGGGTAACCTGATCCCGAGAGTACGGTAACCTTGTCAAGCGGACAAGTTAACTTTTTCCTGTTACCCTACCTATCCTGTTGCTGGTCATAGAGCTTTCTGACCTGTCTCCAGTTCCCTGGCCTAGATGAGCAACTGCCCCTTCATAAGTCCCTAAGTGCGCTGACCAGCCAATTCTGTTCATTCTCGGAGCCCGGGCCATCGGGTCTCCATAGGTCGAGTACTTACTTGCCTGCCGGTTCCTATCAGTTCCCCTCCTGGCTACCTGTATGGGTATAGGTTCCGTTTACCATGGCTCATGTACGCTGGGTCGTTACACGGCGAGCCAGTGTGCCTCCATGACCTGCAGTACCAACATGGTGGCCATCCATCTCCTTCCTTCCGCCATCTTCGACGCCTTACGGGAGTCCGTTGTTCCTTCCTGCAGGCATATGTGTGGTAATGAATCCACCCTATACGGGTTTCTTCCGATTTGCAGCCCGACAGACAAAACCCATCTTGGGTGTCCGACCCGCCACTCGTGATTGTGGGGAGCAGGGAAGGAGGAGTCGGTTTCGCAGGGGCGGAGGGAATCACGGGTGCTGAAGGAACGGAGTGAGCAGGTGTCCCAGGTCCGGGGATCGGAGTCCCCCATGATGGAGTCATGGGTACTTGCTCTTCCTGCTGCCTTACCTGTTCGAAAAGTCCAGGTGATGCCGTCCGCGGTGGTTGGAACCCTGGGGTAGCCTATACTGCTGGCGGAAAGGATGTAGCAGGAAAGGCATCAGGAGCGGGCAACGAGACGGGTAAAGGTGTAGGTCCTGGGGCAGTAAGAGGAGGTACAGGAGTTGCAACCGACGGTATTGCAGGAGGGTTAATGGGAGCAGGGGTTGGCCGCGGAGTAGGGTCAGGTGTATTTGGTGCAGTGATGCCCTTTGGCTTCGATGTCCTTTTCTTAACCCGGCAGCCATCGGTTGGTCCAATTGCTGGACTTCCGCAAGGACCACGGGCGATGGAGGCGGTGACCGACAGAGAGCCGGTTGATGGTCTTGTAAAGGACGAGGTATAGCTGTAGCCTTCACCCTTGAGGCTTTCCAACATCCGTATACCCATGCGGCTTCGGTGTGCCCTCCACTGTTCATCCACGGCTCCCATAGCGCATTTCATCCTGAAGTTCTCCGGCTTTGTGTGGACCAGTGGGAGTGGGGGCGCCGCCTCGATCGTCAGTACGCCATTCTCAGCATCAATACTATAACCCCCTGAGAAGGCCCTTTCCAGCGCTGCCATACGATCCTTCAATGCCTTCAGGTCCCTTAACATTCGCAGGTATGCCTCCTGCTGTACTTGCATCCATTCCCCCACTGCCATCGTAATTTGTTTACGGAACACCTGGTGCTGCGGGGCATTCCAGTTCTTTAGTTCCCGCTTCATGTCCTCAATCGACTTGGATAACTCCCGGATGATATAAGGTTCGATGAACTCGCAGGGGAACTCGCTAAATGGTACCCCTTGCAGCGGGGGGGGACCATGTCCAGGACGAGGGCGGAGTCTTGAACGAATCAAAGCGCCGCAGCGCGAGCGTCTGTAATCATAAGATCAACACATCCATCAGGAAACTGAATAGGGGCGGCCTCCAGAAGCAATTGGTGACCATCCCATTCAATACCACGGATGTCCGCGTAAAGCGACCCACGAAATGTGTTGGCGCAGTTCTCGTCAAGGTCAAGGTCTGATTCTGAGTTGGATTCCATTCTAGCTCGAAGTTGGGTACTAGCCATTGCGCTTTCCACGCTGGGCTAGTTGTTCTAGACAAGGTTACCAGTATTCACACAAAGTCACTGGCGAAGGTCCAAAACAATCAATCAGGAGAGGAGTTAAGCGAGGAGCTCGCTTAACGACATACTGTAATTGGGTACCCCTAGGACGATGGATCCCAAGGTTGCGACCGTACGGAACAACTTTGAACTTATCGCCAAAGGTTCACACAGATGTAACAGTAAAGTAAATGGTAAAACTTAATATCATTAAGCCTGACGCTTTACTCAATTAAGGTCTCGAGAGGATTGATTGTTGGAGTAGGAGAGTTCTCGCATAGACTGTGAGGTAGTTGTATCTTATGCCAGAAACTCCCCCATCAGTTTACTCCAACCATTCGGGCACACTCTTCTCCGCTAAGGGTGGTCCCACACCTATCCTGGTACAGCCTTCGGGCATGCATGTGTCAGCACACCCTAGTAGGTGTTCCCCTGATGCGGTCATACTTTCTGCAGTGCATTTCTATTTTGCCCGCCGGAGTGAAAACCTCTGTGTATCGGTGCCTTGCCAGTGGCTAACCATCAAGGCACCTCATGAACTAGACTATCTAGGCCACCCTTCCCATATGCGTTGCTCTCTACTTGACTCCGTAAGCTACCGTGAGCGGTTTATCCAGTTACTATTTGCGGGCCTTGGGCTTCCGGTGTCTTCCACGGGGCACGGTAGTCCAGGCGTGATCCAATGGATGCTACCCATGACCACTACTTCGGATCTACCTTACCTGTGGTCAGAATCATGCTTTTAGTCTCTCTGGACTTCCCTTTCAGAGCCTATAGCGTTGGGGACACTTTCGGACTTGGTAGGTGTAAAACTCTCCCAGTTGCCCTGGCACAACCCGGGACTACCTTCGCTACCCCCACAGTTAACACCCGTTAAAGGCGCCAGCTTTGGTCCACTTTACTCTGAACAACTTTGAGGAGGTACTCCCCCTTCCACCCTACGCCCCCTGGTATACCTTGCGAACAGCCTATGGTCGACCAGACAGCAGTGACGTATATGGTGTTGCAAGCATGTCGGCAAAGTTTCCTCTTGGCTAGACTGCACCCAACCACCCAACCATTTGCCCATGATGTCCGGGCGTCAAGGCCGGGCCGGAGTGGTATGATAGGAATAATGTCTCCAATTTACACCTTCCTCGAAGCTACGCAACTCGCCCAATCGCATTCCCTGGAACCCCAGATTCCAGTATCATTCATGGCTCCACGTGACACACATTCCGGTCATTTCTCCCCAACTCCCCGCCGGACTTCATATTGAAAGGTAGGGTAACTCAGGCCCCATGGCAGGGTAACCTGATCCTGAGGGTAGCGTAACCTGTCCGGTAGACAAGATAACTTTCGCCTGTTGCCCTGTCTATCCGATCGCCAGAGATAGACGCTTGTGACCTCTCTCCAGTTACCCGGCCTAGCTGAGCGACTACCCCTTCAGACGTCCCCAAGTACACTGACATCGCTCCCAGGTGTATCCAGGTACCTAGGTCCCTAACCAGCCAATTCTGTTCATTCTCGGAGCCCGGGCTATCGGGTCTCTGCAGGTCAAGTACTTGCTTGCCTCCCGGTTCCGACTAGTTCGCCTTCTGCCTTCCTGTGTGGGTATAGGTTCCCTCTGTCATAGCTTCCCTATGCTGGGTCATTACAAATGGTAGGGAAGGACCCAGCCACCAGTGCAGCCCACTGGCTCTGGGAAGGCTGAGGATGGTGACAGAAGCAGCGGAACACCAAATAATGCTGCAGCTGGCCTAGGGGTTGACTCGACAGAGTCCCTTGCATCAGACAAAGCCCGCTGCCCCTCAATAGGTCCATGAAGCAAAGCCCTACCAGGATATTAAAACCTGTTTCCGTGCATGCCAGAACAACTTTAGCCGAAATCCCATTCCATGAAGTAAGGATTAAGCTAGAATGGTATATGCCTTCAGAAGGATGAAGGGTGCCGGGGTGACACATGTCAGCAACTGGTATAGGAAGAGTATGGAAGAGTGTGAAGAGTGCGTTGCTTATGCGGAATTGCTGAGGTAGGAACTGTTCTAGTATGAAATAATTCTACGATTCTCATTGATCCATGAGGACCAGAAAGCTTTAGGAGAGATGGGGAAAATCAAGTATGACAAGGATATCGACAAGTACCTTCTCCAGATGAGAAACTTGAACATCCAGGCCAAGGTTGAAGGAATGGCATGGAGGAAGATAGGCGAGAACTGACAACCAGACGCAATGCTGGGACGGCTGTCTCATAAGCGATATGACACCAACACACAATGGCTGGAGCACCCTCGAGTGGTCAGCAACCAGGAGGAGGCTTTCCTCCACCATGAAAGTCAATGACTTGAGTATCTGTCCAGCTTATAGTGATCTTCGCGACTATTGAAAGGACGGCAGAAGGACCTTGAATAGGAGCCAAAACGAGGAAAGAAGGAAGGGCAACCTGGCCAGTTCCAGAGGAAGACAGCACCTGGAACCTCCAAGCCAGCATGGTTCACCCAAAGCAACAAACTGACCAAGAGCCCTGAAGTTGAGCGTAAGGACTAGAAGAAAGCTTATGAGGGAATACCCCAAAACCTGGCCGAGCAATGACTGGAAAATAACAGGCACACCCAGTGCAGACTCACCAACCACAAGTGGGGGGATGTAGGAAGGGAGCCATTATTGCAATGACAGGACACCAGAAGCAGGGAAGTTTAGGCTCTGAAATGTAGATGTGGGGAATCCTGCCCTAAGGGCAGTGGTAAATCAAAGTCAGGTGCCACCAGTACCTAACCTTTCGGTTTTGTTCGATCAAGAATGGGCATGTATTTGACAACCGGGACCCCTGTATAAAAAGCACGACCTACGTTCTGACCTAGGGTAATGGCTTATGCAAGAATGTCAGAGAACCGCAGTGGCTGGGTTCTGAGCATGGGCAGGGAGAGAAGTGCAAAAGCAATAGCAAACTGTGTATAATGGAGGAAGTTAACCCATCTTAGGGGGATGCAATCAAGAATAACCCCCAACCTAGATGTGGGATGGCAAGACTTTATATTCTCTTCAGTGTATAGAAGGTTCAAACCTGATACAGAAGAAGAGGGGACTGTTGTAGGGGGCAATGCATGGCACCCCACCCTCTTCCTCTAAAGGTCACCCACAGGAAATGTGTCAGGAAAGCACTGGACTACCTGAAGGAGCTCCCCCAGTCACTGGGATGGCACCATGGGCACCGGTACATTGGTAGCCTGCAGGTTGCTAGAAGAGACCAAGAACAGCCTGCTCACCATAAATTGTATGTGACAGCAGGTGTCGGACACCTAAGGCCAGGTTAGAAATATCGCCCCATCATCTATGCACTGGGGGCATCGACTAGTATCATTAAATGTTGTCCTGGAGAGGAAAGAAGGGAAGAAAGAAGATGCACATAAGAGACCGGGTTGGTCTGAGGGGGCCTGAATGTCCAAAATTGTGGGACACAATAACAAGCAGCCAAGATTATTGAATACTGCAAAAGAAATACCAATTGAAAGGAGACAGGGTAACCGTATTGGGGGATCAAAGTGACAGGAAACTGAAGTCCCAACAGGTACACATCGTGAGTATGCACAAGGCACAGCGCGCGGGAGAAAACAAGGAGAATGAGTACTGATTTCCAGGTCATTAGACTTGGACTTCCAGATCTTTGTAATATGGGAAGCACTAGTCCAAATAGACAGACTGACAATGATATGGCGAAACAAGCGGGTTAGTGCAACAGGGTTTGACAGCATACAATCGCAAAATGCCAGAAGGTGCTATATGACCCCTATCCTGCTTGAAATTGGGGCTAACCAATATTGCAAGGAAATTACCTGTGAAGTCATGAGCCAGGGGATCCATGACCTGATAATACTATTGGGTTGGTGGCATTACCAACACCTCATATCATTCATGGAGGATGAAAGAAAATTGGCCTTCCACGTAGAGCATTTGAGGCAACACCTGGAATCAGAAGAGGAAGGAGTCTGCAGCAACTGGGGTGAGACAGTGGCCTCCGACCCTGCAGTGAGGTACCTGGGCGCAATCAAAGGCCCAGAGAACCTAAAGGTAGTGGTCATGGAAACCCTACCAAAACACTGCCAGGAGTATGCCAATCTCTTCCTGCCTGGGGCAGCAGAACGGCTCCCAACTCACAACACCATTGATCATGAGATCAAGGTTATTGCAGGTGAAAAGGCCCCATGGGGGCCAATATACCCATTATCTGAAAAAGAACTATGGGCATTGCAGACGTACCTTGCCAAAATGCTGCGCAAAGAGAAGATAACACCAAGGCAGTCCCCTGCAAGTGCACCAATACTATTTGTGCCGCAACCTAATGGGTGACTGAGACCGTGTGTGGACTCCTGCAGGCTCAATAAGGTTATGATTGCCAACAAGTACCCCCTACCACTCAGGAGTGAACTCAGAGATTGACTAGTTGGGTCGCATATCTTCACCAAGTTGGACCAAAAGTATGGGTACCACTTGATATGTAGCAAGAGGAGGGACGAGTGGAAACATATCTTTTGCACTCCATAAGGTCATTACAAGAACCGGATAATTGCCATTCGGGGTAGTGAAAGTGCCCGCTAATGTTCAAGACATGCTGCTCTTAGTTCTAAGAAGGTTCCTAGACTTGGGAGTAGTTATATACATTGCCAATGTACTGACCTAGTCCAAGACTAAGGAAGACCACGTCAAACTGGTTAAAGAGGCAGTGACCAAGTTGCGGATATGCCAGTTGGCAGTGTCTATCACCTTGTCAGTATTCCACACTAAGAGAGTAGAAATCCGGAGATCCATAATGAAGAAAGACAGGAGCACTATGAGTGATTGAAAGGTCAAGGGCATAAGGGGGTGGAAGAGACCTGAGTCCATAAAGGACATAGAAAGCTTTACGAGATGTGCAAACCTTTCCTGGAAATTCATGAAGAATAGCTGTGAAACTTGTAAACACATAACGGAGTTCTTGAGAGTTGACACAAAGAGATTCGCCTCAGGAAATGAGCAGTAGGAGGCTTTCGAGTTCTTAAAAAACAGTTTGTGACGGACCCTATTTTGGCATATCTCTCCATGGACTGAAATATAGTGGTAGAAATAGATGCAAGTAATTTTGTGCTAGGGTGTACACTGTTACAGTACATCTAGAAAAACTGCACCCAATAAGATTTTACTTCCCAATGCTCAACTCAGTCTAATGCAACTGCGATGTTCCTGATAAAGAGTTGCGCACTATCGTTGAAGCATTCAAAGAATGGCCTTACTATTTTGCGGGAACCAGAGAAACCATCATGGTTTCCACTGATTATCAGAATCTACAATACTTCCTCATGACCAAGGCCTTGAGTACCAGGCAAATAAGCTTGGCATATATGTTAACAGATTTTAACTTCAAAATTGTATACCGACCAGGGTCGAGTAGTGGAAAACCAGATGCCTTGAGCGGATGGCCGGAGAACCATACTAAGGGGCGATCTGTGCAAAGTGAGAAACGTGCAATCTTAAACCCCGCAGATTTTAACCAAGTTATAGTTACAGGAGTAGAAGGAGAGGATGAACATGGTCCAGGGCAGAAAACACCCAGGCTGGAATACACTCCAGCTACACGATTACACCATGAAGCCCAGCTTCCAACATGGGGCTCGAGCGAACCGGCAGGATCTGACATCTACCCCCTGGAAGGGACAGTAGTACCTGCCCGTTAACAGGCAATGGTAGCCACCAGAATAACTTTGGAATTGCCATTGAGAACCCACAGCTAAGTGGCTACTGGCATTGGCCGTGCCATCTATTATGGGACTATGGTCGGAGCTGGAGTTACCAACATGGGCTGCTAAAGAGAGGTGAAGGTGTTACTATTCAATTTGAAAGACCAGGACTACAACGTGGGGAAGAGTGAGTAGGTTGCGCAACCCATAGTGGAAAGGATTCATTATAGGGAGCTCCACGAAGAAATAGAACTAGATGATATCAAGAGGAGGCAGGAAGGATATGGAAGCACAGGAACCAGTGTGGTTGGAACCCCAACCGAAGCCAGTCAGCTGAGAGAAGGAAGTGGGCTAAATCAACTCTTTGATAGAATCCATCAGAGAAGGCACAATGCACTAACAACTGAAGAAGCCATGCTAACTAATGCAGTGGTCATTACAGTGACGGCATCAAAGTTTGATACCCAATTCTTAACACAGGTAGAGGGAAAGAGGAGGGCAGCCCAGGACTGGGGGATACAAAGAGAGGAGTAGGGAAGGCTCCGAGTTGAGGGAAAAGAGATGGCAATGCATTGGACTATAGTGGACAGATTTCTTTACTATAAGGGATGGCTATTTATCACTAAGAATGAAGTTCTACAAACACTGATTGCACAGAGCAGCCAGGACTTGAGAGTAACAGGGCATTTCGGTCCAGAAAAGACAGGTAGAAATGATAACAGGAGACTGCAACTGGAAGGGCTGGCAGAAAGGATAAATGACTACGTACGATCCTGTGATAAGTGCCAATATAACAAAGTACCATCACATGCAAAGTATGGGTTTCAACAGCCCTTGGAAATACCAAATGCGGCATAGACATCTATCTCAACCGACTTCATCATACAGCTACTGAAGTCAGAACCTAACCGGTAGATCATGGTGGTCATCGACCACTGCACCAAGATGGCCTATTTCATAAGGCTCAAGGAATATGAAACAGGGAAGGATGTAGCCGAGACCATTCTCCCAGAAGTATGTAGGTTGCCTGGGGTACTGACATAGACCATCTCGGACATAGAAGCAAAGTTGGGCAGGGAATTTTAGAAAACTCTCTGCAGACTCGTAGCCATTAAGGGAAAAATGTCAACGGTATACCATCCTCCAACGGATGGGAAAACAGAGAAAACCAACCGAATGCAGGAAGGCTATGTCTAAAGCTTCTTTAACTATATTCAGCATGACTGCTACCAACTCCTTCCACTAGTGGAACATACCTACAAGAACTCTATTACTAGTGCACAAGGGCTAACTACGTTCTATGTGAACTGCGGATTCCACCCACAGATAGTGTGGGCGAAGGAGCGAGACGCTCGAAGGCCAGGAGCTACTATATGGACTCACAGGGTGAAGGAAATACATGGGCCACCGATGGTCACACTAAGGGTGACCACAGAAGCAATGGGGCAGGATGATGACAGGAAGGATAGGCCATAGCCAAACGTTTAGACAGGTAACTTGGTCATGCCAAAGGCCAGGAATATTCACACCAAGCGACCCTCCAAGAAGCTCAGCCCAATGTTGTACAGGCTATTCAAAATCCGGGAGCAACATGACAACTGAGCATTTAAGCAGGAAATCTCAGAATGGTGCAAGATCCATCATGTCTTCCATGTGTCATTGTTGAAGCCCTATCAGATGTCAGTTTGAGGGGCTCGACAACAGCCTCCTGGGGCTCCTGGAGAGATAGATGGTAACCTCGAAGGTGGGGTTGAACAGAAAGTAAAACGCAAAGTTATTTCCACTACTCGCAGGGTTCATGGTTGCAGTAGGAGGTTCCATGAACTTAGGTACTTCATGAAGCCGAAGGGAGGTACAAAGGATGAAGACATCAGTGAGCTGCCGGAACCTTTGGCGCATGCAGTGGAATTATTAGAGAAGTTACACGGAGTGAACGCGGAGATACCACAGATATGGAGGAAGGATGACAAGAAAAGGTTTTCCTGGCTATGGCCAAGTAAACAAAGGTTTTTTACCCTACCTTGCCGAGTCCTTTAAGGAATTTAATTTGTACATTATTAGGGAAATGTAGTATAGAGTGTTGAGCCAAACTTTTAGGGAGAGGGGCTCATATTACACACCAGGCAAACTGGAATAGTGTATTAGGTATGTCACGTGATCATTGGCAAGGGGTCACGTGTTCAATTCCAGGATTCGCCAGAGTATTTGCAGAAAGAGTTAATTTCTGCCAATATGACAGTGGCACAAAACTCTCATTTACGCCTCCACCAAAGGTTGCTGACTATGTGGTTTTCAGTGAGGCTACAAGATGGGACTTGTGACTATTCTGACAAGGTCGAACAAACTAGGACACTTGTTTGTTTACCGAGATCAACGCGTGTAAAGACAATACCTGATGAGGGGATGATGCCCTAGAGAAGATTGTTCTCCCACACCTAGAGGCGTGATAGGGCAGAGCAAGATTAAGGCCTACCATGTAAAAGGTTAACCCAGAGCATAGCGAGGCCTAAACACCATTAGTGTGACAAGAGAGAAGTGTCCCTTCTGCCTGTTGAGGCAAAGGGGTAGGGAATCTGCCTGAATTGATAAGTCCATTGTCTAATGACCCAGCATACATGAGCTATGGCAGACGGAACCTATACCCACACAGGTAGCCAGGAGGCGAACTGGTAGGAACCAGTAGGCAAGTAAGTACTTGACCTACATAGACCCGATAGCCCGGGCTCCGAGAATGAACAGAATTGGCTTCTCAGGAACTTGGTTACCAGGATGCACCCGGGAGCGGTGTCAGCGTACTTAGGGACTTCTGAAGTGGCAGTTGCTCAGGTAGGCCAAGTAACTGGAGACAGGTCAGAAATGTCTATCGCCGGCGATGGGATATAAAGGGTAACAGGGAAAAGGTATCTTGTCCGCTGGAGAAGATTACCCTACCCTGGGGATCAGGTTACCTTGCCGAAAGTTCTGAGTTACCCTGCCTTTCAAGAAGAAGTCTCTCCGGGAGTTTGGGAAAATTGAGGAGAATGTTGGTCACGTGAAGCCTTGCATGATACTGGAATGTGGGGTTCCAGGGGATGCTATTGGGCTAGCTACGCAGCTTCGATGAAGCTGTAATTCGAGATATTATGGCTGTCATATCTCTACGGCCCGGCCTTGAGGCCCGGACATTATGGGTAAACGGTTGTGTAGTTGTGCACAGTCTAGCAAAGGAGAATCTTTGCAGATATGCTTGTAACACCATATACGTCCCTGCCGTCCGGTCGCTAGTAGGCTGTTTGCAGGATATATAAGGGGGCATAGGGTGGAAGATGGAGTACCTCCTCTAAGTTCTTCGGAGTAAAACGGACCCAGTCTGACGGAGGAAAGGGGTGTCCACGGTGGGGGTCCCTAAGATGGTCCCGGGTGGCGCCGGGGCGACTGGGAGAGTTTTACACCAACCAAGCCCAACAGTGCACCCAACACTGTAGGCTCTGAAAGGGAAGTGCAGAGAGACTAAAAGCATGATTCCTACCACAGGTAAGGTACATGCGAGGTAGTGGTCATGGGTAGCGCCCATTGGATCATTCTCGGAATACTGTGTCGTGCGGAAGACACCGTAAGCCCGGGACCCATAAATAGTAAATAGATAAACTGCTCACGGTACCTTCTGGAGTCAAGTAGAGATCAATGTATACGGGAAGGGTGTCTTAGATAGTCTAGTTCATGAGGTACCTTGCCTGTTAGCCACAGGCAAGAAACCGATGCACAGAGGTTTTCCCTCCGGCAGGCAAAATGGAAATGCACCGCAGCTACGATAACTGCATAAGGTGAATGCTGACTAGAGTCTATCAACACATGTATGCCCAAAGGGTGTGCCAGGAGATGTGTCCGACCACCCTTAGCGGAGAAGGGTGTGTGCGAATGGTTGGAGTAAACTGTTGGGGGAGTTTCTGGCATAAGATAAAACTAGCTGAAAGTCTAATCGAGAACTCTCCTACTCCAACAATCAATCCTCTCGAGACCTTAATTGAGTAAAGCGTTAGACTTAAGGATATTAAGTTTTACTGTTTGCATTACTCTTACATCGGTGTGAACTTTTGGCGATAAGTTTGAAGTTGTTCGGTGTGGTCGCAACCTTGGGATCCATCTTCCTAGGGGTGCGCCGGTTTCACAATGAGAGAAATAGAAAATAAAATAAAATAAAAATGAAAGAAAAATAATGAAAATAATGAAAAGAATACGGAACAATGAACAAAGAAAAAATTAACAAATACAAAGAAAAAATAAACAATAAAAATAAAAATAAAAATAGAACAAAAATAATAAACAAGAACAAACAATAACAAGTAACAAAGAATATTAAACAATAAAGAATGACAAATAAGAAATACTAACAAAGAACGGATAAGAATAATAATAAAAAAGAATGAACAAGGAACAAGGAAAAAGAAACAACAAATAATAATTGCAGAAAAGAAAAAAAACAAATGAACAATAAATAAGGAAAAAGTGATAACAAATACTAACAAACAATAAACAATAAAAAGAAAAAGAATAACTAAGAACAAATAATATTAAAAAATAAATATTAAGTAATAAGAAAGAATAACAAACAAATAAAGCAAATATAATAAAAAAAAGGAAAAACAAACAAATAAAAATAACTAATAATGAAAAGAAATAAAAAATAATAATCAATAAATAATAAAGAACAAAGAATAAAAAACAATAAATAAAAAACAAAATAGGATAAACAATAAACAAGGAAAAAAAAAATAAGTAATACTAATGAAAAAGAAACAATAATAATGACAATAAAAGCGGCCAATAACAAATAAGAACAAATAATAAATAATATTAAAAAATAAATGTTAAGCAATAAGAAGGAACAAAGAATAAAGAATAAAGAATAATAAGAAAGAAAGACTAACAAAGAATAAATAATAAATAATAAATCAAAACAAGAAAAAAATATTAATAAAGAACAAATAATAACAAATAATAAGAAATAATAAATAATAGCAAACAATAAATAATAACAAATAACTAATAGTAACAAACAATAACTAATAATAAAAAGTACTAAATAATAAGCAGCAAATAAAACAGAACTGCCAGATTGAAGAGTAGTCGGTTAACCACTACTACCAGTCCAGGGTTTAAATCTACTGGACTTTTTGTATAATTGTCTTTAAGCAGCCGTTGACTATTAATACTCTTTCATACCCAGGAGAAAGTTCAATCAAGATTTATAATGCTACTCTAAAATATAAAAAAACTTCAATTAAGATTGATTCTCATGAATAAGTTATTTAGATACATCCTCCAGGTCTTGTGGGGGGGCCTGCTAAAGACTACCCCTCCTTTCAAGTCTTAATCTATACTACTAATATTATACTCATTGTATAACGCCAAATAACTACTACTGCTTTAATATATAAAAAAACTTCAAACAAGATTGATCCTATCAGAAAAGCTATATGAGACAACTCTCCAGGTCTGGAGGCAGGTCTATGCGATTTACATACCATATAGTTTGGAATCACTTTTCTATTCTGTTGCAATTTTTTGATATTGTTACCCATACTACCAAAAGTTTCATAGCAATAATAGTAGACTGTTTATCCTGAAAATACAGTCTATACTTTCAAAAGAAATCCTGCCTAGAACCACTTTATGATTCGCACTCTGGTCTTCTCACTTCTGTTCACTGAATGCAACAGTTGAGTATAGGTTGCGAAAATACTATCTTTCTTCTAATATGTACTATAAAGTTTATCTAATTGTCCAATCTTAACATGTCTGTAGCATTGTAACCGGTACGGGTTACTAGGATTTCATGTTTGGTTTCACAGTATCGTTTGATACTTGTATTGTTTCGTCTGCTATCGGTTGATACACACAAGGTTTTATGTTTGGTTTCATAGTATCGTTTGATACTTGTATTGTTTCGTGTGCTATCGGTTGATACACACAATGTTTTATGTTTGGTTTATAGTATCTTTTGATACTTGTATTGTTTCGTGTGCTATCGGTTGATACACAAAATGTTTTATGTTTGGTTTCATAGTATCTTTAGATACTGGTATTGTTTCGTGTGCTATCGGTTGATACACACAGTGTTTTGCAATATCGCTCATACTGGAGATAAGCGATATGCTGTATTTAAAGACCGCTGATTCCCGCGATGGAAACAGCAGACTTCGAC
>PYWC01000118.1:319811-353628 GCA_003182015.1 Tuber magnatum
AAATAAATGTGAAAAAAGGAAGAAATAAAATAAGGGAAATGTAAACTGCATTAATAAAGCTAAGGAAAAAGGAAATTGAAAAAATAGAATAAGGAAAGAGCTTGAGAAAATAAGATGGAGATAACTAAGTAAAGAAGAAAAATTGAGAATTTTCACCCAAGCCCTAGAACCTATGATATATGTATAGGTCAAATTGGATTATCCACTAGCATGCTCAAATCTGCCCTCCACTGAACATCTCATCCTCACCTCTTCTCTCCATCTATATAAAGCCCCCCCTTTTCCCTTTTCACCTCTCTACCATCATCCTGCTCCAATTTTAAACACCATGCAAAACAGAATAAATAAAATCAATATCCAGACAAAGAAAATAAAAATAAATAATCAATAATCAATAAAAATAGAAACAAAAATAAAAGAAAAAAATTAACAAAATACCAAGCAGAATAAACTATAAAATAAAAATAAAAATATAATAAAGGTAAAGGCGAAGATAATGAAAATAAAATAAAATAAAATAAAGGCCAAGACAAAGATAATAAAAATAAAAATAAGAATAAAAAAAATGACAAGAAAAATCAAACAAATGCCAAGACAATGATAATACAAATAAGAGTAAAAATAAATAAAAATAAAACAAATACTAAAATAAAGATAATAAAAATACAATAAAAATAAAAGCAAAAATAAAAATAACAATAAAATAAATCTTAAGATAAAGACAATAAAAATAATAAGTAAGAAGATAAGAAACAAAGAATAACAAATAATAAGAAATAACAAGTAATAACAAAGGAGAAATAATAAAAAATCCGAAATAATTATCAAGAAATAAAACAGAAATAATAGACTGCAGAGTAGTGTGCTAAGCACTACTACTACTCTAGAGTTCTAACCTACACTATTTTTTATTCTCTACATAATACATAATGCCAGTCAAGGAATTCTACTTCAGTTGAGATTAATCCTATCAGCTAATCTATAACAATCAGCCTCCCAGGTCTGGAGAGTGCCTGCTAAATACTGTGACTATATTGCAGGCTCAATCTATAGTACTTTTAATATTATAGTCTTTGTATAATAGCAGAACAGTAATGGTCCTTTAATGTATAAAGAAAACTTCTTGATTTATTCCTCATATCAGCTATATAAATATACTTTTCTGATCTGGAGGGGGCCTGCTAAAGACTACTGGTACTTGAAGTCCCAACCCATACTACCACTTACATTCTACTAATGGTAATTAACTTGTACAACCTATATGGACCCTTAGGATCTGGGGAGGGCCTGTTAAAGACTACTATTCTATTTATGTCTTAACCTATACTACTTCTTATACTATACTCTTTGCATAATAGCAGACAAATAGACATACCTTAACACAACCAACAAACATCAATACAAACTTTATTTTACAACCTATATAGACCCTTCAGGTCTAGAGGGGGGCCGCTAGTCTAATATATACTAGAAAGCATATCTCCGGGTGGTTGCTCTGATAACAAAGATCTGCATTGCAACCACCGTAACCACAACAAAAGGGTAAACAGACCGCGGCCAGTGGCGACCATTATCATGCAAAGCTGCCCAGCAGCAACCACCATGGAACACACCGCGGCCAACGGCAACGGTTGCCATCCTCCACCCTTTAATGTCTTGTGCAAGGAGGAAAAATAAAAATAAAATAACATAATAAAATAAAAATAGAAATAAAAAGAAACAGAATTAAAAACAATAAATAAAGAATAATAAAACTGGAAAGAAAAGGAAAAAAAGTTGAAACAAAATAAAGAAAAGTTGGGAGAAAGGGAAGAATAAAGTAAAGAAAGAGCAAGGGAAAAAAGAGCAATAAGAAAAGGAAATAAAATTGGTGAAAAGAAAAATCAAAGAAACAAAATTTGAGATGGTTCAGAAGAGCAACTCATATGCTCCAGTTTGCTGGACACTTCTTGCTCTATGTATCTTGACTTTCAATATTATTTCTCTTTCCTGTTAAGGAAAACAATAAAGAAAATTGAAACCAAAACCAAGTACATGAAGCAATGAAAGTGAAAAGATAACCAGTATTAAAAATGAGTGTTGGGCAAAACGGTAGGTTTTGAACGGTATAATATCAAGATATTGTATGCTTAGTGAGGGCTGCAGTGCTGCATACGCTGAACCCTCTATCAAGACTTGGCAATCTAACCTTGTCTACTATATTTGATACTTCACACTTCCTTCTTTTCTCCTTGTCGATCCCCTTCATTAGACACCACTACTTTCATTTTCAAGATACTTCCTTTGTTCTGCTTTCATATACCAAGTCATCGCTCCCCAGCAAATTATCACATCACCCCCACCTTCCCCTTCAACTTCACCCCCTCTAGTATCGACCATTGCACCTCCCCCTCCAGCACTACCATTACTGCCTTCATTTTCTTCATCTTCTGCCCCCATGCCAGCACCCTTAGCTCCTCTAGCCCCTCCACTTTACTTGTTTGCTGTTCCTGCTCTGATATCTGTACTCTCTCAACCTATGATACCTCCTGCACCCCTTGCACCCGCAGCACCACTAGCCACTTCAGCACTACTAGCACCTCGAGCACCCAGTTTTCCTCCTCCAGATCATCTACAACATGTACAATGTGCTTCCACGGTACCCTCCCCTGTTCCTGCCCCCTCACTACAAATCACTCATCCTGTACTCCATCCACGTTATGTATTCCCAACCTCACTACCAGCTGCACTATTTGATTTCTCTTCCCTGCAACATGACAACCAGCATCTCAGGTACCAATACCAGCACAGGTAAGTGCTTCTGCTCTAGCTCCCCTTGCTCCTTCTTTATCTTCTGAATCTATATAATTACATCAAACCCAGGTACCCCACCCAGAGTCAGCTGTAAACACTGGGAACAGAGTACGACGATGTCAATGGTGTAGACGTGACAAGCCTCTAGAGGGGTTTGATCGCAATGCTGCAGGTATTCTCCAAGCTTGTTGCAGACAATGTTAGGTACCTTATCTAATCAATTCAAAGAGATTTCGTAATTATTTAAAATAGATTACTTATTATATAAAACTATACAGAGAAATAGAAGGTATCAAGTATGTGCAGAGCAGCACTCAGCTGCTGCAATTTTGGCAGTGGAACCTGGGGCTGAAATAGGAGCAATTCAGGCTACAAGGTTTATGGCCTTTCTTGAGCATCAGGCACATTGGACTGAGCATGATCTGGGTCAGATGAATGTTGTTTGCAGTAGTTGCCATGCACTGCACTGGGCTGCAGAAAGACCAAAATCATCACCAAACATGCAACCAGGAACCTTGGAGTCCTGTTGCAAGAGAGGTGATGCTGGTGGGGAGAAATTGGAGCCACTGCCTGAAGCTCTTAACAGTTTGATGAGCGGAATAGATGGTCGGTCAAGGGCATTTCGGTGGCAGCTGCGGCACTGGTGTAACGGGGGCACTCCTCGGAAGATGGATCCCAAGGTTGCGACCGCACCAAACAACTTCAAACTTAGTGCCAAAGGTTTACACCAATGTAAGAGTAAAGTAAGCGGTAAAACATAATATCGTTAAGCCTGATCCTGCACTCAATTAAGGTCTCGAGAGGATTGATTGTGGGAGTAGGAGAGTTCTTGTATGGACTTTCATGAAGTTTTATCTTATGCCAGAAACTCCCCTATCACTTTACTGCAACCATTCGAGCACACCCTTCTCCACTAAGGGTGGTCTCACAGGTCGCCTGGTACACCCTTCGGGCATGCATGTGTCGGTACGCTCTAGTTGGCGTTCACCTCATGCAGTCATTCCTTCTGCCGGATATTTCCATTTTGCCTGCTGGAGTGAAAACTTCTGCGTATCGGTGTCTTGCCAGTGGCTAACAGTCAAGACACCTCATGAACTAGACCATCTGTAACAGCCTTCCCATATGCATTGATCTCAACATGACCCCGGAAGCTACCTGGAGCAGTTTATCTAGTTACCATTTACGGGTCTCGGGCTTCCAGTGTCCTCCGCAGGACACAGTAGTCCGGGAGTGATACAATGGGCGCTACCCATAACCACTGCCTCCGATCTATCTTACCTATGGTAGGAATCATGCTTTTAGTGTCTCTGCAGTGCCCTTTCAGAACCTATAGCATTGGGGCACTTGCGGGCCTGGTAGGTGTAAAACTCTCCCAGTCACCCCGGCACCACCCGGGACAACCTGCAGGACCGCCACGCTTAACACCCATTAACTCCGTCAGCTTTGGTCCGTTTTACTCCGCAGAACTTGGAGGGGCTACTCCACCTTCCGCCCTATGCCCTCTTGTATCTCCCGCGAACAGCCTACGGTCGACCGGACGGCAGTGACGTATACGCTGTTCCAAGGATGTCTGCAAAGATTGCTCTTTGCTAGACTACGCACAACAACACAACCGTTTGCCCATGATGTCCGGGCCTCAAGGCAGGGCCGGAGGGGTATGAGAGGAATAAGGTCTCCAATTTACAGCTTCATCAAAGCGACGTAGCGCGCCCAATAGCATCCCCCGCAAACCCAGTTTCCTGTATCATGCATGCCTTCGCGTGACAAACATTCCACTCAATTTTCCCAAACTCCCCGAAGGACTTCGCATTGAAAGATAGGGTAACTCAGGACTATGAGCAGGGTAACCCAAGCCGCAGGGCAGGGTACCCAAGTCCCTGACAAGCCAACTCTGTTCATTCTTGGAGCCCGGGCTATCAGGTCTCCGCAAGTCAAGTACTTACTTGCCTGCAGGTTCCTACCAGTTCGCCTCCTTGCTACCCGTATGGGTATAGGTTCCATCTGCCATGGCTCATGTATGCTGGGTCGTTACTTCACTCCCGTCTTCTCTACGGTCCATCCCGGACCATTAGTGTCCTCCCTTATTTCCACGACTCGATTCCCCCAAGACCCTATTGTCCCTAGGATTGGATGGATATCTTTGGTGGAAATCCAGAATGGCCTGTAAGCCTGTCCCTTCTAGTATCTCATACGGCTCCCATGAATTCTCCCCAGCCCCGCAGACTTTCCACGAAACCAGGTACTGGACGAAGCGTAACAGAAACTTCACCTTCACTCTTCCGTACCATCGGCTGTCCACAACACCTTCGATAATGTAACTGGGCTTATTGTCTACATGTTGCGGGGTAGGGACTTCCTTGACCGTACCTGCTGCCGGATCCTGACGCTACGGTTCGGGCAACGTGACCTTAAAAACTGGGTGGATGCTTCATCTGGGGGGAAGTTGGAGTTCACAGGCTCGGTTGCCCACTCGACGTTTGACCATAAAAGGGCCAAACATCCAGTGGTCCATCTTCTCCATCGGACGCTTGGTGCGGATGTTCTTTTAGTTTAGCATCATGCAGCCCGCTTTCTTCACCCGCCCCGCAGTCACAACCTCCAAGGTAACATAGTCCGGTGATGGCAACATTTTCTGGTTGTGCCATTTCCATTGCCTTTCCTGTGCCTGTTGAATCGTTTCTTAAATCTCTTCCCAGGTTCCTTCCAGTTTGTGACCAAGAGCTCACTGCTAGGGTGTATTCCTTGAGTATCAGACACGAGACCCGACCAGTTTGTCCTGTGGTTAAACCCATAGTTGATCTGAAATGGTGTCAACCTGGTGGATCTGATGTTGTGGTGTTGTACGCATACTCCGCAAGGGGCAACAGCGAAACCCACTCATCTTGTTGGTAGGAACAGTAACCATGCAAGTACTGCTCCAGTGTCTGATTAACCCTCTCAGTCTGGCCATCAGTATCAGGGTGGAATGCAGTCGAAACGTTTAGTTTCACATTCAACCAGTGCATTACACTCATCCAGAACTTGGATGTGAATTGGCTATCTCCATCGGAGATGATTGACTCCCGAAGTCCATGAAGGCGCCAGACTTCCTTCAAGAATATCAAGGCAAGCTTCTTGATAGGTACCTCCGTGGTCAGGGGTATGAAATAGGACCTTTTCAGGAATCTGTCCACTATGACCAAGATCTTGGTATACCCTGCAGACTCTGGCAGCACTACAATGAGGTCCATTGAAATTGCTGTCCACAGTCGCATAGGAACATCAATATGTTCCTGCGGGCCAAACCTCTTGTATCTGATGGACTTATTTCTTTGGCATGCATCACATGTTCGCATATAGTCAGTGATCTGCTCGTCCATCTTTGACCAATAGATGTTAGCCCTAACCATGAAAATGGTTTTGTACGTCCTGAAGCGCCCCATGATTCGGGAGTCATGCTGAGCCTCCCTGATTGTCTGATGCAGCTTCTGGCCCTGGGGAACATACCACCTGTTCTTGTACAGGAGTAAGCCCTTTTCCGTCGTGAAATGTCAGTCGACCTCTTTGTCACCAGCAGCTGTTGCCTTCAGGATCCTCAAGTATTCCTGGTCTTCAGTTATTGCTACCCGCAGTTCAACCAAGTAGGACAACTGGATCTGAAATCCTTGGCACACCTGCAACACTTGTGGTCGCAAGACGTCCTGTTCCTGGCTCCGAACCCACGGTCTGGGGCAAAAAAACGACTGTGGCAGACAATCACTCCCCCCTTCGGGGTGGTAGTCCCTAAACCACGACAAAGCATCCACCTTCTCATTCAACTGTCCTTCTCGGTAAACCACCTTGAAGTTAAACGGTTGCAGGAACTCACCCCAGTGGTGCTGGCTATGGTTAAGGACCTTGGTGCTGTTAACGTACTCCAAATTCTTATGATCTGTATAGATCACGACTTGGTCTGTGACTGAGCGTAGCAGATGATCCCATTGCTTGAATACTGCCACGAGGGTGGTCATTTCCTTATCATGGACATTATAATTAATCCCCGCTGGGTGAAACTTCCTACTATGGTAGGCCACTGGTTGCCATCTCTCATCGTCACAGAACTGGGAGAGGGCGGCTCCTAATGCGAAGTCACAAGCATCGGATTCCAGCTGGGTCGGCCGTTTTGCGTCAAAATGTGCTAGGATAGGTTTGGGCGTAAAGACCTCCTTCAAATGGTTGAAGCCCTGCTCACGTGCAGGTGTCCATTCCCATCGGACATCCTTCTTTCTGAAGACTTTCAGAGGTTTCGCTATCTTGCTGAAACGCTCCCTAAACTGACTATAGAAGTTGGGAAAGCCCATAAAGCTTTGAATGTCGGCGACGCATGTCGGAGGTGCCCAATCCCTGATTGTCTGCACCGTTTCCAACATCATACAGATCCCCATATCAGAGATCTTGTATCCATGGAATTCAACCTCCTGTTGGTGAAAACTGGACTTCTTCATTCTTACGCATAGTCCAGCTTTCCGCAACTTCTCCATCACATGTCTCACTATCGCGACGTGCTCTTCCACAGTTTCGGAGTAGATCAGGATGTTATCCCTGTACCCGATGACACCTTCATCCACAAGTTCCTGTAAGACCTCGTTTATTCTGCCTTGGAAAGTTGCCGGTGCATTACAAAACCCAAATAGCATAACCATGTATTCTTACAGTCCATATCTGTATGGGAGGCTGTCTTCCATTCCGCACTGTCTGCCATCCGCAGAAGTTAGTAGCCATTCTTCAAGTCCAACTTGGTGAACACGGCGGCTTTTCCTAACCTACCTCGCAGTTCATTCATCAACGGTAGAGGATACTTGCTCTTTTACAGTGATTTTGTTCAGCCGCCGGTAATCTATGTAACGGGGGCACCCCTAGGAAGATGGATCCCAAGGTTGCGACCGCACCAAACAACTTCAAACTTGTCGCCAAAAGTTCACACAGATGTAAGAGTAAAGTAGACGGTAAAACTTAATATCGTTAAGCCTGACGCTTCACTCAATTAAGGTCTCGAGAGGATTGATTGTTGGAGTAGGAGAGTTCTCGCATAGACTTTCAGGTAGTTTTATCTTATGCCAGAAACTCCCCCATCAGTTTACTCCAACTATTCGAGCACACCCTTCTCCGCTAAGGGCGGTCCGACACGTCTCCTGACACCCCCTTCGGGCATGTATGTGTCGACCCGCTCTAGTCGGCGTTCACCATATGTGCATATCGTTTCTGCGGCGCATTTCCATTCTGCCCGCCGGAGTGAAAACCTCTGCGCATCGGGGACTTGCCAGTGGCTAACTGTCAAGACCCCTTGCTGAACTAGACTATCTATGACACCCTTCCCATGCGCGTTGATTTCTTCTTGACGCCGGAAGCTACCGTGAGCGGTTTATCTATCTACTATTTACGAGTCTCGGGCTTCCGGTGTCTTCCGCAGGGTACGGTGGTCCAGGAGTGATCCAATGGGCGCTACCCACGACCACTACCTCGGATACACCTTACCTGCGGTAGGAATCATGCTTTTAGTGTCTCTGCACTTCCCTCTCAGAGCCTATGGCGTTGGGGACATCCTTGGGCGTGGTAGGTGCAAAACGTTCCCAGTCGTCCCGGCACCACCCGGGACTACCTTCGGGACCCCCACGGTTAACTCCCGTTAACTCCGTCAGTTTTGGTCCGTTTTACTCCGAACAACTTGGAGGAGGTACTCCACCTTCCACCCTATGCCCCCTTATATATCCTGCGAACAGCTTACGGTCGACCGGACGGCAGCAATGTATACGGTGTTGCAAGCGGGTCTCCAAAGATCCTCCTTTGCTAGACTGCACACAACTACGCAACCGTTTGCCCATGACGTCCGGGCCTCAAGGCGGGGCCGGAGGGGCATGATAGGAATAATGTCTTCAATTTACAGCTTCTTCGTAGCTGCGTAGCTCGCCCAATAGCATCTCCCGGAACCCCAGATTCCAGTATTATGCATGGTTTCGTGTGACAAACATTCCAGTCATTTTTCCCAAACTCCCCGAGGGACTTCGTATTGGCAGGTAGGGTAACTCAGGCCCTTGAACAGGGTAATCCAAGCCTCAAGGCAGGGTAACCCTGTTCTGAGGGTAGGGTAATCTTGTCCGGTGGACAAGTGGATTTTCTCCTGTTACCCTATCTATCCCACTTCCGGGGATAGACACACTCGGCCTTTCTCTAGTTACCCAGCCTAGCTGTGTATTGGCCCTTCATAGGTCCCTAAGTACGCTGACACCAACCTTGGGCGTAGCCATGTACCTAAATACTTGTGTCCACTAAGTCTGCTCATCTCGGAGCCCGGGCCATCGGGTCTCCGTAGGTCAAGTACTCACTTGCCTGCCGGTTCCTACCAGTTCGCCTCCGAGCTACCTGTATGGGTGTAGGTTCCGGCTGCCATAGCTCACGTATGCTGGGTCGTTACATCACTCCCCTCTTCTCTACGGTCCGTCCCGGACCGTTTAGCGTCGTCTTTTCTTTCCACGACTCGATTCCCCCAAGACCCGATGGTCCCTGGGCTTGGACGGATATCTTTGGTGGAAATCTAGCATGGCCTGTAAGCCTGTCCCTTCTAGCATCTCATAGGGCTCCCACGAGTTCTCCTCAGCTCCATAGCCTTCCCATGAAACCAGGTACTGGACAAAGCGCGACGGAAACTTCGCCTTTGTTCCACCATACCAGCGACTGTCCACAACAGCTTCGATGACGTAACTGGGCTCATTGTCCACGAGCTCTGGGGTAGGGATCTCCTTGATCCTACCCGATTCCGGATCCTCGCGATAGGGTTCCAGCAGCGTGACATTGAAAACCGGGTGGATGCTCCATCGGGTGGGCAATTGGAGTTCGTATGCTCGGGTACCCACCCGACGTTTGACCACGAAAGGGCCAAACATCCGGTGGTCCAGCTTCTCCATGGGACGCTTGGTGCGGATGTTCTTCCGGTTCAACATCACGCGGTCCGCTTTCTTAGCCCGCCCAGCAGCCACATCTTCCAAGGTAACATAGTCCGGGGATGGCAGCCGTTTCTGGTCATGCCATTTCCGCTGCCTTTCCTGTGCCCGTTTAATCGTTTCTCGAATCTGTTGCCAGGTTCCTTCCCATTCCTTAACCAAGAGTTCACTACTTGGGTGTATCCCTTGGTTGTCAGACACAACACCCGACCAGTTTGTTCGTGGGTTGAACCCATAGTTGATCTCAAATGGTGACAACCTGGTGGATTCTGATGTTGAGGTGTTATACGCATACTCCGCAAGGGGTAGCAGCGAGACCCAGTCATCCTGTTGATAGGAACAGTAACTACGCAAGTACTGCTCCAGTGTCTGATTAACCCTCTCGGTTTGCCCATCAGTCTCTGGGTGGAATGCAGTCGAAACGTTTAGTTTCACTTGCAGCAAGTGCATCAGACTCATCCAGAACTTGGATGTGAATCGGCTATCTCGGTCGGAGATGATTGACTCTGGCAGTCCATGAAGGCGCCAAACCTCCTTCAGGAATATCAAGGCAAGCTCCTTGATAGGTACCTCAGTGGTCAGGGGTATGAAATGGGCCATTTTCGAAAACCTGTCTACTATGACCCAGATCTTGGTATACCCTTCGGACTCTGGCAGCGCGACAATGAAATCCATTGAAATTGCTGTCCAAGGCCGCATAGGAACATCGATAGGTTCCAGCAGCCCGAACTTCTTGTGCCTGATGGATTTATTTCTTTGGCATGCATCACATGTCCGCACATAGTCAGTGATGTGCTCATCCATCTTAGGCCAGTAGAAGTTAGCCCTCACCCTGCCAATGGTTTTGTAAGTCCCGAAGTGTCCCGCGATTCGGGAGTCATGTTCTGCCTTCATGATTGTCTGCTTCAGATTCTGACCCTTGGGAACATACCACCTGTTCTTGTACAGGAGTAAGCCCTTTTCCGTCGTGAAATGTCGGTCGACCTCTTTGTCACCTGCAGCTGTTGCCTTCAGGATCCTTAAGTACTCCTGGTCTTCGGTTATCGCTACCCGCAACTGATCCAAAAAGGACGACTTGAGCCGAAATCCCTGGCACACTTGCAACACCTGTGGTCGCAAGATGTCCCGTTCCTGGCTCCCAACCCACTGTCCGGGGCGAAAAAACGACTGTGGCGGAAAATCACTCCCCCCTTCAGGGCGGTAGTCCCTACGCCGCGACAAAGCATCCGCCTTCTCATTCAACCGTCCTTCTCGGTAAACCACCTTGAAGTTAAACGGTTGCAGGAATTCAGCCCAGCGGTGCTGCCTTCGGTTAAGGACCTTGGTACTATTAAAGTACTCCAAGTTCTTATGATCCGTATAGATCACCAATTGGTCCGATCGTGAGCGCAGCAGATGATCCCATTCCTTGAATGCCGCCACGATGGCAGTCATTTCCTTATCATGGACATCATAATTGATCTCTGCTGGGTGAAACTTCCTACTATGGTAGGCCACCGGATGCCATCTCTCATCCTCACATAACTGGGAGAGAACGGCTCCTAATGCAAAGTCACTAGCGTCGGTTTCTAGCCGTGTTGGCCGTTCAGGGTCAAAATGTGCTAGGATAGGTTTGGACGTGAACGCTTCCTTTAAATGATTGAAGGCCTGCTCACATGCAGGTGTCCATTCCCATCGGACATCCTTCTTTGTCAAGTCCGTGAGGGGTTTCGCTATCTTGCTGAACCCTTCTATGAACCGACGATAGAAGTTGGCAAAGCCCATAAAGCTTTGAACGTCGACGACGCATGTCGGAGGTGCCCAGTCTTTGATTGTCTGCACCTTTTCCGACAACATAGAGATCCCCATATCGGAGATCCTATATCCGAGGAATTCAACCTCCCGTTGGTGGAAACTGGACTTCTTCATACTTACACATAGTCTAGCTTTCCGCAATTTCTCCATTACACGCCTTACCATCGCGACGTGCTCTTCCATAGTTTCGGAGTAGATCAGGATGTCATCCATATACGCGATGACTCCTTCATCCATGAGATCTCGAAAGACCTCATTTATCATGCTCTGGAAAGTTGCCGGGGCATTACATAACCCAAACGGCATGACCGTGTATTCATACAGTCCATATCTGCACCGGAAGGCCGTCTTCCATTCCTCACCTTCTGCCATCCTCAGAAGATAGTAGCCGTTTTTCAAGTCCAACTTAGTGAACACAACGGCTTTTCCTAACCTATCTCGCAGTTCATTCATCAGCGGTAGAGGGTACTTGCTCTTCACCGTGATTTTGTTCAGCCCTCGGTAATCTATTACCAGTCTTAATGTACCATCTGGTTTTGGCACAAAGAGGATAGGGGCTGCTGCTGAGGAACTGGATCGCCGTAGCTTCCCCGTTCGCAGCATGTCATTGAGATATTCCCGGAGTGCCTTAAGCTCCTTTTCCGATAACGGATAGATAGGCCCAAACGGAGGTTGAGTCCCGGGTAGCAACTCGATCGTATGGTCATACTTTGAGTGCTCCGGCAAGGCCTCAATCCGTTCTTGACTGAAGATGTCCCCGTAGTCCTTATACTCAGGGAGTAGCTTGACAGTAATGTCAGCACCTTCCTCATCGGAGAATTGTACAATTCCCAATAGGTACACATTACTAGGGTCTTCAGCTAGCAACTCTTCATCGGTCATGAACACTAACCGCCCCTGCTCTGCCAGGCAATTAGCCTTGCAGAAATCTGAGCGCCAGGTTAGTGATCCTGTCTTCCAATCTATGTCGGGATTATGGTCCTTCAACCAAGACATAGGTAGGTACCCGTCCACCTTGGTGTCGGGCATGTCCGCGACTTCAAACCGCATTTCGTTATGGTGGTCGCCTATTCTCATGTCCAATGATTTGGTATAGTGCAGACCTGACCCCGGAATGTGATTACCGCTTGCGTCGCTTATCGGCACATGTACCTTTCGTCGTACACATGGTGCCTGCGTTTGTTTAACCCATCGGCTACTAAGCACTGGCCCAGTAGCTCCACTGTCGAGTAGCAGGAGCGCCTCAGCGCTTACCTGTCTAGCTCCAATCTTCCAGTCTAGCCTTACCCTCAGGTGGATAGACTTGGTATGGCGAGGCAAGTTATCACGCTTCTGCCTCTTCACTTGTCTTAGGGACTTAGTCATCTTGGCTTACTAATTCTGATCTCTTGCCTTTCGACACAAGAGCGGCCACAACGGGTCGGTAAACGTTAAGGGATTGGGAATCGTGTTATCAATAGCTAGGGTGTTTACTATCACGCCAGCATGATTTCGGGTACTAAACCCTCCTCAGGTAAACTTGATCATAGTATCATTTATTCAATCAAGTCCAGCCTGAACTAATCCCGCTTGTACTAACCATAACAAATTTTCCCGAGGTGGGTAGAGGTCCGCTCTTGGACCGGTTCCAAGCGAAGCAACCTTGCTTCCCCAATGTCGAGCGTCTCCGCGAGCGAGATCTCTCCCAGCCTCAACCGAAAATAATACCCTATGACTTGTCCGTCCCAGTAAAGAAATCCTGAAAGAAATACAAATAACTAGAACAAAGGAAATAACCTGAAAACCCACAAAGGAGAGATCACCCTGTCCACCGCATACGGCCTTCAACATCTATCTGCCCACACCACCTGGGTGTAGTCAGCATCAGGGTCGTTCATGCAGTAGAGGGGTACTTACCCATCCCAGAAGCCACTTCCGGGGCTCCTTTTCATCCATCCCGCAGGGGTCTATGGATACAGGTTATTAAGGTTCTACCTTACACAGAATGGGGTCTTACCTATTCTGAGCCGTCAGTATCAACCTCCATAATCTGAGGTGATGCCTGTCGGACTTCAAGTATCTTTGACGAGGTAGCCGGAGGTGGCGCTTCAATGCGCTTTAGTCGCTTGTCCGTACCTGAGGGCTCGCTTACCGGGGCTGACCGTTTCAACCCACGAGCCTGTTTGGACGAACTAACGACTGGGGACGTCGCGGTGCACTTTCTCCAAAAGTGACCCGTTTGTCCACACTTGGTGCACTGGTTGTGCTTTCTCCGACGTTCGGTCAAAGTCGACGGGATTTCCTTATGCGCCAGGGCATACTCAGAAGTCCCCGGCTTTGCCTGTTTCCCCGCATTGAAATTAGTAGGTTTGGCAGACCGCTGGTTCTGTCTGCCCGAACCTTTATCCTTCTTTTTAAACCTTCCGGAAGTTGAGGACCTATCCTCCTTCTTGTCCGTTGGTTGAGACCGTTGGACAGGGTGGATAACTCGGTTGCTGAACCGGGTGTTGTCTTCCAGTGTGTGTCCAACCTTCCGAAGAAGATCAAGGTAGTCGTTCAAGTCGGTGGGATGGGGCTCCTTCAGTGCCCACGCGTTCCTCACTTCTTGAGTAATGCCCGACCGTACCTTATCTCGTACCTGCACAGGGTCTGTATAGCTAAGCTTATACATATAGTCAATTATCTTGTCCAGGTACTCATCGATGTGATGTGGCTTCATCACTAGGTCTCGCCACTCAAGGAGGGATCGGTCTCGTTCCGCTTGGTCACCGCCGAAACTCCGTTCAAGCCGTTCCCGGAATCCTTTCCACGTTCTTAACGGGTTACTGTTATTAACTGGAACTCCGGTACGCTTGGCTGCCTCCTTATTGATGTGGGAGTGCAGCCCAAGATACCATGTTCGGGCAGTATCTTCTAGAAGGGGGATCACCAGGTTTACCTTGTCCATATCGGTCAACCTGCACCCAGCAAAGTACTCGAACTTAACCTCTACCAGCGTCAAGAAGCTGGCGAGTTCGGTGACCTTTCCCTTAAATGCCGGAATGCCGCTCAGCTTTTCCGGCTTCTTCTGCCGTTGTCTAGATGATGGTCGTGCAGTCGCCCTGCTCCGTAGTTCCCTTGACAGCTTCTTAGCACGGCGGTCCCACCGTCGTTTCTTCTCGTCGCTCCAGTCATCCTTGCGAGCGCCGAGAAAAGGGGTCAAGTCGGGGAGAGAATCGGCATCATCATCATCCGAGCTATCATGGTCAGAGTCCCCAGGATCTCCACCTGCTCCCGTAGTACCACCGACAGGTGGTCCATTTCCACCTCCACTACCCCCGGTATTTCCACCTGGGGTCTCGCGGGGTCTATCATACCCATCAAACCTTTCCTCCTGGCCATCCTGATTCCCATCCTCGGGGGGGTTAGCCCCTGATGGTACTGATGCCGGTGGTGGAACAGGTCGTTGCCCACTCTCAGGAGTTGGGTTCGGAGCCGCCTGAGTCATCGCCAGAAACGACTGAAGCTCTGGACAACTCAAAGGTTGCATTGGGGGCCCCGCGTGTCTCCATGACCCACAGTACCCACATGTTGGTCGTCCGTCTCCCTCCTTCTGTCTTCTTCGGTGCCTTACCGGGGTCCGTGGTCCCTTCCTGCACCCGTACGTGTGGTAATGAATCCACCCCATACGGGTTTCTTCCGACTTGCAGCCCGACAGACAGTACTCGTCTTGGCTGTCCGACTCACCACTAGTGATCGTGGGGAGGATGGAGGGAAGAGTTGGTTTTGAGGGGGCAGAGGGAATCACGGGTGCCCAAGGAACGGAACGAGCGGGTGTCCCAGGTCCGGGGATCGGAGTCCCTCGTGATGGAGCCATGGGTGCTCGCTCTTCCTGGCGCCTGACCTGTTCAAAGAATCCAGGTGAAGCCGCACGCAGCGGTCGGTACCCTGGGGTAGCCGATACTGTTGGCGGGAAAGCTGCGACAGGGAAGGTATCAGGAGGGGGCAATGAAACTGGTAAAGGTGTGGGTCTTGGGGCAGCAATAGGAGGTACGGGAGTTGCAACCGACGGTGTTGCAGGGGGGTTAATGGGAGCGGGGGTCGGCCGAGGAGTAGGGTCAGGTGTATCTGGTGCTGTGATACCCTTTGGCTTGGACGTCCTTTTCTTAACCCGACGCCCATCGGTTGGTCCAATCGCCGGACTTCCTGAACGACTGCGGGCGATCGAGGAGGGGACAGACAGCGAGCCTGTTGATGCTCTTGTGAAGGACGAGGTATAACTGTATCCTTCCCCCTTGAGGCTTTCCAACATCCGTATGCCCACGGGGCTTAGGTACGCCCTCCACTGTTCATCCCGGGCTCTCATAGCCAGTTCCATCCCGAAGTTCTCCAGCTTCGTGTGGACAAGTGGGAGTGGGGGCGCCGCCTCTATCATCAGTACGTCATTCTCAGCATCAATACTATAACCTCCCGCGAAGGCCCTTTCCAGCGCTGCCATACGATCCTTCAATGCCTTCTGGTCTCTTAACATTCGCAGGTATGCCTCCTGCTGTACCTTCATCCATTCCACCGCTGCCGTAGTAATCTGTTTACGGAACACCTGCTGCTGCTGGGCATTCCAGTTCTTCAGTTCCCGCTTCGCATCCTCAATCGACTTGGATACCTCCCGGACGATGTAAGGTTCGACGAACTCGCGGGAGAACTCGCTAAAGGGTACTCCTTGCGGTGGAGGAGGGAGCATGTTGTGGACGAGGGCGGCGTCTTGGAAGAACGAAAGCGCCGCAGCGCGAGGGTCTGTAATCATAAGATCAACACATTCATCAGGTAGTTGAATAGGGGCGGCCTCCAGGAGCAATTGGTGACCGTCCCATTCAATACCGCGGACGTCCGCGAACACCGAAGCACGAAATGTGTTGGCGGAGTTCTCGTCAAGGTCAAGGTCTGAATCCGAGTTGGATTCCATTCTAGGTCGACGTTCGATACTAGCCATTGCGCTTTCCACCCTGGGCTACTTGTTCGAGACAAGGTTACCAGTATTCACGCAAGGTCAGTGCCGAAGGTCGAAAAACAATTAATCAGGAGAGGAGTTAAGCGAGGAGCTCGCTTAACGATATACTGTAACGGGGGCACCCCTAGGAAGATGGATCCCAAGGTTGCGACCGCACCAAACAACTTCAAACTTATCGCCAAAAGTTCACACAGATGTAAGAGTAAAGTAGACGGTAAAACTTAATATCGTTAAGCCTGACGCTTCACTCAATTAAGGTCTCGAGAGGATTGATTGTTGGAGTAGGAGAGTTCTCGCATAGACTTTCAGGTAGTTTTATCTTATGCCAGAAACTCCCCCATCAGTTTACTCCAACTATTCGAGCACACCCTTCTCCGCTAAGGGCGGTCCGACACGTCTCCTGACACCCCCTTCGGGCATGTATGTGTCGACCCGCTCTAGTCGGCGTTCACCATATGTGCATATCGTTTCTGCGGCGCATTTCCATTCTGCCCGCCGGAGTGAAAACCTCTGCGCATCGGGGACTTGCCAGTGGCTAACTGTCAAGACCCCTTGCTGAACTAGACTATCTATGACACCCTTCCCATGCGCGTTGATTTCTTCTTGACGCCGGAAGCTACCGTGAGCGGTTTATCTATCTACTATTTACGAGTCTCGGGCTTCCGGTGTCTTCCGCAGGGTGCGGTGGTCCAGGAGTGATCCAATGGGCGCTACCCACGACCACTACCTCGGATACACCTTACCTGCGGTAGGAATCATGCTTTTAGTGTCTCTGCACTTCCCTCTCAGAGCCTATGGCGTTGGGGACATCCTTGGGCGTGGTAGGTGCAAAACGTTCCCAGTCGTGCCGGCACCACCCGGGACTACCTTCGGGACCCCCACGGTTAACTCCCGTTAACTCCGTCAGTTTTGGTCCGTTTTACTCCGAACAACTTGGAGGAGGTACTCCACCTTCCACCCTATGCCCCCTTATATATCCTGCGAACAGCTTACGGTCGACCGGACGGCAGCAACGTATACGGTGTTGCAAGCAGGTCTCCAAAGATCCTCCTTTGCTAGACTGCACACAACTACACAACCGTTTGCCCATGACGTCCGGGCCTCAAGGCGGGGCCGGAGGGGCATGATAGGAATAATGTCTTCAATTTACAGCTTCTTCGTAGCTGCGTAGCTCGCCCAATAGCATCTCCCGGAACCCCAGATTCCAGTATTATGTATGGCTTCGTGTGACAAACATTCCAGTCATTTTTCCCAAACTCCCCGAGGGACTTCGTATTGGCAGGTAGGGTAACTCAGGTCCTTGAACAGGGTAATCCAAGCCTCAAGGCAGGGTAACCCTGTTCTGAGGGTAGGGTAATCTTGTCCGGTGGACAAGTGGATTTTCTCCTGTTACCCTATCTATCCCACTTCCGGGGATAGACACACTCGGCCTTTCTCTAGTTACCCAGCCTAGCTGTGTATTGGCCCTTCATAGGTCCCTAAGTACGCTGACACCAACCTTGGGCGTAGCCATGTACCTAAATACTTGTGTCCACTAAGTCTGCTCATCTCGGAGCCCGGGCCATCGGGTCTCCGTAGGTCAAGTACTCCCTTGCCTGCCGGTTCCTACCAGTTCGCCTCCGAGCTACCTGTATGGGTGTAGGTTCCGGCTGCCATAGCTCACGTATGCTGGGTCGTTACAATCTATTACCAGTCTTAATGTACCATCTGGTTTTGGCACGAAAAGGATAGGAGCTGCTGCCGAGGAACTGGACCGCCATAGCTTTCCCGTTCACAGCATATTGATGATATATTCCCCAAGTGCCCTAAGCTCCTTTTTCGATAACGGAGGGATAGGCCGAAACGGAGGTTGAGTTCCGGGTTGCAATGCGGTCTTATGGTCACTCTTCGGGTGCTCCGGCAGTGCCTCAATCCCTTTTTGAGTACAGATATCCCCATAGCCCTTGTACTCGGCACGTGGCTTAACTGTGATGTCGGCACCTTCGTCATCAGAGAATTGCACAATTCCGAACCGGTACATATTACTAGGGTCTTCACCTAGTAACTATTCATCAGTCATGAACACTAACCACCCCTGCTCTGCCAGGCAGTTAGCCTTGGAGCAATCCGAGTGCCACGTTAGTGATCCCGTCTTCTTATCTATGTCACGGTTATGGCCTCTCAACCAAGACATGGGTAGGTACCCATCCATTTTAGTGTCGGGCATAACCGCGACTTCGAAGCGCATCTCATTGTGGTGGTCACCTATCCTCACATCTAATAACTGGGTATAGTGTAGACCTGACCCAGGAATGTCATTACTACTGGCGTCGCTTATTGGCAGGTGTACAGTTCATCGTACGCTGGGTGCCTGGGTCTGCTTAACGCATCGGCTACTAAGCACCGGCCCAGTAGCTCCACTATCGAGTAGTAGGAGCGCCTCCGTGCTTACCTGTCTAGCTTCTATCTTCCAGTCTAACTTGACCCGCAGGTTGATAGACTTGGTATGTCGAGCCAAATTGTCACGCTTCTGCCCCTTCACTTGTCTTGGGGACTTAGTCATCTTGGCTTCATGAATCCTTGTAGTCTCTTGCCTTTTGACACAAGAGTGGGCACAATGGGTCGGCAAACGTTAAGGAATTGGGATTCACCTTTTATTAATAACTAGCGTGGTTACTATCACGCCCACATGATTTGGGGTACTAAACGCTCCTCAGGTTAACTAGAAAATAGTTGCATTTATTTGCGCAAGTCCAGCCTGAACCAATTCTGCTTGTATTAAACATAACAATTTTTTCCCGTGGTGGGTAGAAGTCTACTGTCGGACCGGTTCTAAGCGAACAAGCCTTGCTGCCCCAATGTCGAGCGTCTCCTGGAGCAGGACCTCACCCAGCCTCAACCGAAATAATGTCCTATGACTTGCCCATCCCGCTAAAGAAATCCTGAGAGAAATATGTATAACTAGAACAAAGGAAATAACAAGAAACCCAACAAAGGAGAGAGAGCCCAGCCTATCGCACATGGCCCACAACATCTACCTGCCCACACCACCTAGGTATAGTCAGTATCAGGGTCATTTATGCAGTAGAAGGGTACTTACCCATCCCCAAAGCCACCTCTGTGGCTCATGTCCATCTATCCCTCGGGGGTCTATGGCTGCGAGTTAATAAGGTTACACCTTAAACAGAATGGGTTCTTACCTATTCCGAGCTGTCAGTATCAACCTCCATGACCTGAGGTGATGCCTGGCGGACTTCAAGTATCCTTGAAGAGGAAGCCAGAGGGGGGGCTTCAATGCGCTTTAGTCTCTTGTCCATTCCTGTGGGCTTGCTTACTGGGGCTGACCGTTTCAACCCACCAGCCTGTTTGGATAAACTAACGACTGGGGCTGTCGCTGTATACTTTCTCCAAAAGTGACCTGTTCGACCGCACTTGGTGCACTGGTTGTGCTTCCTCCGGCATTCGGTCAAAGTCAATGGGATTTCCTTTTGCGCTATTGCATACTCAGAAGTCGCCAGCTTTGCCTGTTTCCCCACGTTGAAACTAGTAGGTTTGGTAGACCTCAGGTTTGGTCTGCCTGACCCTTTTTCCTTCTTCTTGAACCTGCCAAATGTCGAGTATCTATCCTGCTCCTTATCAGCGGGTTGAGACTGGGTGGCTGGGTTGATGGCGGTGTTACTAAACTGGCGGTTGTCCTCCGGCGTGTGCCCGACCTTCGGGAGAAGATCATGGCACTCGTTCAGGTCAGTCAGATGGGACTCCTTAAGTGCCCATGCATTCCGAACCTCTTGTGTGATGCCTGATCGAACCTTGTCTCGTACCTGTACTGGATCTGAATAGCTAAGCTTATACATATAATCAATTATCTTATCCCGATACACATCGGTGTGATGGGGCTTCATCACAAGGTCTCGCCACGCGAGAAGAGATCGATCTCACGCGGCCTGGTCTCCCCCAAAACCTCGTTCCCGCCATTCTCGGAACCCTTTCCATGTCGATAAGGGATTGCTGTCTTTGACAGGGACGACAGTATGCTTGGCGGCTTCCTTGTTCATGTGCCCATGCAACCCCAGATACCATGTCCAGGTGGAGTCTTCAAGAAGGGAGATTACCAAGTTTACCTTATCCATGTCGGCTGACTTGCAATCTGAAAAGTATTCGAATTTGACCTCCACCAAGGTCATCCAGCTCGCAAGTTCTGTAACTTTGCCTTTGAAGGGAGGGATACCACTCAGCTTCTCCGGCTTCTTCTGCCTGTGTCTTGGTGCTGGCCTAGAAGCTAAACCAGTACTCCTCTGGGCTCTCGCCAGCCTCTTGGTGCAGCGATCCCACCGTCCTTTCTTCCCCTTGCTCTAGTGATCCGTGCGAGCACCCAGGAAGGGGGTCAACTGAGCGAGAGAATCTCCATAATAATCATTATCCGTGCGGTCATGGTCGCAGTTCCCTGGATCTGCGCCTGCTCCTGCCGTACCACCTCCGGGTGGTGCATTTCCATCCCCACTACCTCCGGTGTTCCTGCCTTGGGATTCTTGGGGTCTATCGTACCCATCAAACGGTTCCTCCTGGCCATCCTGGTTACCATCCTGCGGGGTTTTAGCCCCTGATGGTCCCGATGCCAGTGGTGGAACAGGGCGTCGCCTACTCTCTGGAGTTGGGTTGGGTGCCATCTGTGTTATCCGCAGACAACACTGCAACTTGGGACAACCCAAGGGTTGTATCGGGGGGCCAGCATGCCTCCATGACCCACCATACCCAAATGTCTGTCGTCCATCTCCTTCTTTCTGCCTCCTTCTATGTCTCACCAGGGTCTGTGGTCCCTTCCTACACCCATAGGAGCGGTAATGACTCCACCCCATCGGTGTCTCTTCCGACTTGCAACCTGACTGACAGAACTCGCCTTGGCCACCCGAATCGCCACTTGTGATGCTGGGGAGACCGGCAGGAAGACTTGGCTTCAAGGGTCCCATGGGGATGACCGGTGTCCATGCAACAGAGCCGGCAGGCGTCCCAGGTTCGGGGATTGGAGTCCCTCATTGCAGAGCCATGGGCGTTTGCTCCTCCTGGTCTCTTGCCTGTTCGAAGAATCCAGGTGACACTACGGGCAGTGGCCAGAACCCGGGGGTGGCCGATAATGCGGGTGGGAATGCTGTGTCGGGGAAGGTACCTGGGGCGGGCAACGAAACTGGCAGAGGTGTGGGTCTTGGGGCGGCGATGGGAGGTATGGGAGTTGCAATGGAAGGTGTTGCGGGGGAAACGTTTGGAGCCGGGGTCGGACAAGGAGTAGGGTCAGGTGTATCTGGTGCCGTGATGCCCTTGGGTTTGGACGTCCTTTTGCTTACTGGACGTCCATCAGTTGGCCCGACCGTTGGGCTGCATGACCTACTGCAGGTAATTGAGGGGGGGACTGACAGGGAGCCTGTAGGTGCTGTTCTGAAGGAGGAGGTATGGCTGTAGCCCTCACCTTCCAGGCTTTCCAACATCCGTATACCGATTGGGCTCAGGTATTCCCTCCACTGGTCATGTCTGGGTCTCATGGCCAAGTCCATGCTGAAGTTCTTGCCCTTGGTATAGACGAGTGGGAGTGGTGGCGCGGCCTCTAACATCAGTACATTATTCTCGGCATCAATACTATACCCTCCTTCGAAAGCCTTTTCCAAGGCTGCCATCCGGGTCTTCAAGGCTTGCTGATCCCATGTCATCCGCAGGTATGCCTCCTGTTGCACCTTCATCCATTGCACCGCTGCCGTAGTAATCTGTGTTCGGAACACCGCCTGCTGCTGGGTGTTCCAGTTCTCCAGTTCCTGCTGCGCTTCCTCAATCAACTTGGATACTTCCCAGAGGGTGTAAGCTTCAACGAATTCACGGGAGAACACAGTAAAAGGCACCCCGTGCAGCGGTGGAGGGAGCACGTTATGGACAAGGGTAAGGTCTTGGAAAAATGAGAGCGGTGCGGCGCGAGGGTCTGGAACCAGGAGATCAAGAGAAGCAACAGGTGACTGAATAGGAGCGGCCTCCCAGAGCAGCTGGTGGCTGTCCTTGTCGATACCGCGAACATCTGCAAAAAGCGATGCACAAAACGTGTTGGCACTGGTCTCGTCGAGGTCAAGGTCTGAATCCGCGTTGGATTCCATTCTGGTCCGAAGTTCGGTGCTAGCCATTGCACTTTCCAACCATGGCTACTTGTTCTAGACAGAGTTACCAGTATTCACACAAGGTTAGTGCCGAAGGTCGCAAATGATTAATCAGAAGAGGAGTTAAGCGAGGAGCTCGCTCAACGATATACTATAATGCGGACACCCCTAGGAAGATGGATCCCGAGGTTGCGACCGGACCGAACAACTTCAACCTTGTCGCAAAAGGTTTACACCAATGTAAGAGTAAAGGATGCAGGAAAACCTAATATCCTTAAGCCTGATGCTTGACTCAATTAAGGTCTCGAGAGGTTTGGTTGTTGGAGTGGGAGAGTTTTTGAATAGACTTTTAGGTGGTTGTATCTTATGCCAGAAACTCCCCCATCAGTTTGCTACAGCCATTCGAGCACACCCTTCTCCGCTAAGGGTGGTCCGACACATCTCCTGGCACACCCTTCAGGCATGCATGTGTCGGCACACTCTAGTCGGCGTTCCCCTTATGCGGTTATCGTTTCTGCGGTGCATTTCTATTTTGCCCGCCGGAGTGAAAACCTCTATGGATCGGTGTCTTGCCAGTGGCTAACAGACCTGACACCCCATGAACTAGACTATCTATGACACCCTTCCCATATGCATTGATCTCTACTTGACTCCAGAAGCCGCTATGAGTGGTTTATCTATTTACTATTTGCGGGTCTTGGGCTTCCGGTGTCTTCCGCCGGACACGCTAGTCCTGGAGTGATCCAATGGGCGCTACCCATGACCACTACCTCGGATCTACCTTCCCTATTTCAGGAATCATGCATTTAGTGTCTCTGCACTTCCCTTTCTGAGGCTATAGAATTGGGGCACCGTCGGGCTTGGTAGGTGTAAAACTCTCCCAGTCGCCCCGGCACCACCCAGGACTATCTGCCGGACTCCAACGGTTAACACCCGTTAACTCCGGCAGCTTTGGTCTGTTCTACTCTGAACAACCTGGAGGAGGTACTCCACCTTCCAACCTATGCCCCCTTGTATGTCCTGCGAACGGCCTACGGTTGACCGGACAGCAGCGACGTATACAGTGTTGCCTGCATGTCTGCAATGATTCTTCCTTGCTAGACTGCACACAACTACACCACCGTTTGCCCATGACGTCCAGGCCTTCAGGCGGGTCCGGAGGGGTATGATAGCAATAATGTCTTCTTTTTACAGCTTCATTGAAGCTACATAGCCCACCCAATAGCATCCCCCAGAACCCCAGATTCCAGTATCATGCATGGCCTCACGTGACAAATATTTCAGTCAAGTTTCCTGAATACCCCGAGGGACTTCATCTTGAAAGGTAGGGTAACTCAGGACTTTGAGCAGGGTAACCCAAGCCCCAGGGCTGGGTAACCTGATCCCAAGGGTGGGGTAACCTTGTCCAGTGGACAAGACAACCTTTCCGTGTTGCCCTGTCTATCCTATCACCGGCGATAGACATTTCTGACATGTCTCCCATTACCCAGCCTGGCTGAGCAACAGCCCCTTCAGAAGTCCCTAAGTACGCCGAGACCGCTCCCGGGTGTATCCAGGTACCTAAGTCCCTGACCAGCAAATTCTGTTTATTCTCGGAGCCAGGGCCATCGGGTCTCNCATGTCTCCCATTACCCAGCCTGGCTGAGCAACAGCCCCTTCAGAAGTCCCTAAGTACGCCGAGACCGCTCACGGGCGTATCCAGGTACCTAAGTCCCTGACCAGGCAATTCTGTTCATTCCCGGAGCCTGGGCCATCGGGTCTCTGTTGGTCAAGTACTTACTTGCCTGCCGGTTCCTACCAGTTCGCCTCCTGGCTACCTGTATGGGTATAGGTTCCATCTGCCATAGCTCATGTATGCTGGGTCGTTACAAGCGGAATAACCAGTTTGCATTTATTTCACTCAGCTACAATATGGATGATTGTCCGACAGCAACTGGAGAAGGTTTTCAACTTTTCCAGGTCCATGGAGTGATCTACCATCACCAAGGACTCCTGGTACCACCAGCTGCTTGTGATGCCCAGTATTCCGAAATATACTTACATGATCTGGCCTATGCAGTCCAAGTGAGATCTAAAAAAGCAAGAGATTTGGATGCGACCTTGATCAGCTCACTTACGAGGCGGGTGCAAGAAAGCTGCCCTCTTATGCAGCTGTACCTTACAGCAAGGGAGAGGTTTGCGCAACTCGCAGAGCAGGAGCAGAACTTTCGTATCATCCTGGATCCACCGTTGAGCTTACTTGTAGATTCGGGAGCAGACATGAGATGGGAAAATCTACCCACCGCAGACGAGCTATCAATGATTCTACCAGCGGAATATGGGAAAGGTGGATTCAGGGACCTTGTGTTGACGGAAAGATTGAATGGAGAGGTGCCTCATCGAGGATTTTCTATCATCAACCCCAACCATGCCTCCTATCTGCCACCACACTATGTTCTCCTATTTCCCCTTGGCGTACCTGGCTTGCACTGGGGCATGACTCTCAATACTATTGGTAACAATCGTTAGAAAGATAGGCTACCACAGCGAGCATTCTACCATTTCTGCGTCCATACCAGGACTGATGCGCCTTCAACCATCCTCCGTGCACAAAGGCTATTCCAGCGGTTTGTGGTTGATGCTTGGGCAATCTGTGATCAGAACAAGCTCAGCTGGCTGTGATCAAACCAGGCTCGCTTGGGAACAGATTTGTATAATGGCCTCGGGGATGTGTTGGGTAAAGTTGATGTCAACTTCGATGAGGTAGGGAGGAGAATAATCTTGCCAGCCAGCTATGTGGGAGGGGACAGATTTATGCAGCAGCTATACCAGGACAGCATGGTACTGGTTCACCACTTTGGCACACCATCCCTGTTTATCACATTCACGGCGAATCCTAAATTGACAGATATTGAACTGGAGTTGCTGCATGGTCAGACTGCTGCTGATCGTCCTGATCCCGTAGCTAGAGTCGTCTATCTGAAGTTACATGATTTGTTCAATCAAATAACGAATAAGCACATTATTGGGTCTTGGCAGGGTTGGGTTTGGACAAGCGAGTACCAGAAGCGGGGACTACCACCTCTGCATCTCCTGCTCTTCTTGAAACCAGACCTGCAGTTCGTAACAGTGACCCGCATCGACCAAATTATTTCCCCAGAGCTTCCAGCTGGGAATGACCCAATGGGTCAGGAGTTGTGGGGAATTATCCAGAATAAAATGTTGTATAGCCAATGTGCTGGAGGAAATGGTTGTGCATTGTGCATGAAAGATTTAAACCCCTGGTTTGTCACCACCTGTCATAAGGGCTATCCCCGTGACTTTTAAGAGGAGACCATAATACAGGAAAATGGGTATCCGTTCTATCGCCGGCGAAATACTGGTGAATTGTTTACCATTTGTGTTCATGGATCTGGGGAACAGCTACGGCATTGATGGATAATAGTAGGATTGTGCCCTACAGCCCCTACCTGTTACTACGCTACGAAGCTCAAATCAATGTAGAGGTATGCGGGTCAGTATGAACTGTGAAATACATTCACAAGTATGTATACCAGGGGGGAGATCGGGCGCGTGTCACGGTGGACTCTGAGCATGATGAGATCAGACACTACCTTCATGGACGCTATATTTCTCCCACTGAAGCTGTATGGTGCTTGTTCAAATTTGACAATCATAAGGAGCAACCACCAGTGATGCGTCTTGCCCTACATTTACCAGGCCAGCAGCTAGTTTACTTCTCTGGCCTACAGAATGAGCAGGAAATCGGACAACCGATCCAGAGTGCGTTGTCTACCCTTATGGCATTCTTTGAATACAATCAGTAGAGTGCGGATGGTAGAGAGTACTTGTACCAGGAGTTCCCAGAGCACTTCGTGTACGTCCACAATGTTGCATGGAAGAAGAGACAAATGGGAACCTCAACTGGTCGCATGTATTCCACAAGTCCATTTAGGTGTGAGAGATATTATCTCCGGCTGCTATTGACCATTATACGCAGTGCTACCAGCTTTGAGCACCTTCAAACTGTTGATGGCATGGCGTACCCTACATTCAAGGAAGCCTGTGTAGCATTAAGGTTGTTAGAGGATGATGGCGAGTGGCAAGCCATATTTGCAGATGGTGCACAGTTTACAACTAGCAGGGCATTGCGACATCTGTTAGCTTTAGCCCTGCAGCATACTACAATTACCGATCCTCATGCTATTTGGCAACAGTTTCTGTATGATTTGTGATGATCCGCCCCAGCTTCTGGAATCAGGTATTGTGGCATTGCCCAACAATATTGCTTATCATGAAGGAATGCAGGACATTCATCTGGACTATGGTCTGCACCTGATTCAGAAGGATTTGAATGAATATGGCAAATCGCTGTCTGATTATTGTTTACCACAACCAGTCCTAAATTGGGTCTCTCAAAACCCTAGAACAAACAATGCCGTCATGGAGGATGAATTGAGCTATGATTTGCAGGTGGAACAGGAGGCTTACAATGTAATGAGAGCACAGTTAAACTTGGGGCAGCAGGAGTGCTTCCAAGTGATAGTAAATACTGTGGAGCAACGTGAGCTGAATCCTCACAGAAACTGCAGTTCTGCTTTCTTCCTTCAGGGGCCGGCTAGAACAGGAAAGACACTTCTCTACAACCGCTTGCGCAGTTACTTCCGTGCTAGGGAAAAGATTGTTCTTTGTGTAGCCTCCTCCGGCATTGCTGCACAATTGTTGCCTCGAGGCCGTACAGCCCACTCGCGGTTTAAAATACCGCTTTCCAACACATTTCATGTCGGATGCAATATTACAAGCAACTCACCTCTAGTACAGTTGGTCAGAAAGACATCATTGATCATTTGTGATGAGGTACCAATGCAACACAAGTCCTGCTTTGAGACAGTAAACTGGACTCTGAATGACATTTGTTATGTTGATGATGGTTCTCTGTTTGGTGGAGTTCCTACAGTGCTGGGTGGGGACTTTGCTCAAATCTTACTAGTGGTACAGCGAGGTTCATGGCAGGCAACAGTACAAGCCTGTCTTCAGTACAGTTCTTTCTGGAACTGTTTATGGGTATTGAGGCTCAAGACCAGTATGAGGATCGTGGCGAGGAATACCAATCAGAGATTCATCGACTTTCGTAAAGGTTTGGTGAATGATCACACAATGTAGGGTAAAGTTACCTTGCTGGCATACATCCGTAAAGTTGGAACAGTTGATCAACTCTGAGATCAGCTGTATCCACAGGCACTCTCGAATGAAGCTGTCACCAATCACAGTACTCTGATTGGAAGAGCCATTTTGGCATTCAAGAATGATATTGTAAATAATTTCAATGACTTACCTCTTGATAGAATGCCTGGGACAGAACACCGCTTTGAGGCAGTCAATAAGGTAGAACTTACTGAGGATGCTGAAGCTTCTGAACCCTATGCAGTGGAATACTTGCAGAGCATCAGCTTGGCCTCAATTGCTGCTTCAGGTCTCAGACTCAAAATTGGTATACCACTAATTCGCATCCGGAATCTAAGTCCGAAGCAGGGGATGTGTAATGGGACTAGATTAAGATTGTTAGGGATTACACGCAACTGTCTTAAGGTTGCTATATTGGAGGGTAAGTGGGATGGTGAGATTCGCCTTCTGCCTAGAATAAAGCTCACTACGGGTGATGAGGATCTGCCTTTTATTCTTGAATGGAAGCAGCTTCCAGTCGGTGCATGCTTTGCTATGACAGCAAACGAGTCCCAAGGCCAGTCACTGGACCAGGTTGGTGTAGATCTCCGCACTGATGCCTTTACACATGGGCAGCTTTATGTTGCTCTGTTGTGGGTAACCTCTCTTGATGGCCTTACACTTTGGCCCTCCAGTAATACTCCAAACAGTACAGAAAACATTGTATATCCAGAAGTGCTACATGAATTGTATGAATGTAAGCCTTTCCTTGTCTTTCCTACTTTACTCTTCGTTCTGTTTTATTTTCTGCTAACATATTTAATCTTTAAACAGTGTTGTAATTCATGCAAGTTACTATTGAGGATACGGGCTACGTTTGGATGTTATAGTAGATTACCTACTTTCTACACCTACACCTTATAATAATAATCTAAATTCTGAAGGTGTATCGGATTAACGACTCCATCTTAAGCTGATATTCTTACTTGGTTTCTATGCCTAATGATGATAATATAAGTTCTGAAGGTGTAATTAATAGGTTTGATATTGGTTTTGAATTTCCTTTTGGGTTGATTTTCCTGCCTGCATCTCTCAATTGGGTGTTGATCATCTAAATTCTGAAGATACATAGGATTGACAACTCTATCTTGAGCTGTTATTCTTGCTTGGTTTTTATCTCTAATGATGACAATATAAGTTCTCAAGGCAGAATTAATTTGTTTGATATTAGTTTTGAATTTGCTCTTATATTTATTTTCTTACCTGCATCTTTGAACTGACTGTTGATTAGCTAAATTCTCAAGACAAACAGGATTAACAATGCAACCTTGAGCTGATATTCTTGGTTTCTTTCTACATCTAATAATGATAACATAAGTTTTGAAGCTATAATTATTCTATTTGGTTTTGTTTTATATTTCCTTGTACTTTTATTTTATTCTTTGCGTCACTTCTTATGATCTATGCTCTATTGCTAACAGAAACTAAACCAGATCTATCTAACTGTTATGTTTTATTATTTGTTTTCGCATTCAAGATTATTTAATTATCAAACCTGTTCTATCTCCACAATTTACAACATAACAACATAATGCTCTAACCACATATTGCTTCAACAACAACAGAATTATATACTGTCAAAATAATCGCAGTGAACCCGTAGGGATCGCAGAGCCGCTAGTCTATTATGTACTGTGCAGTTCATCTGATTATTTATACCGAGAAAACACGCAATCAGATCAAACATACGCACGCTCAGATGTGCCCTCCACAGAACATCTGATGACAGGCAGCATATGAAAGTACAGAAATAAAAAAGAAAATATGAAAAAGGCAATGAATATATTAACAGAATAATTAAATTTATGAAAAAGCAAAGGAATAGAAAGAAGAATGAAAGCAATGCTGTGAAAGAGTGGAGGAAAAAAAATAAAATCAAACAAGAGAAAAAAAAATAAAGTAGGTGGTAAGAGTCTACAGGAAAGCCCTGAGACCTGTATAAATAGTTGTTAAATTAAGTTTATAGGGCTACTATGGCTGCCAAGACACCACAAATTTAGCTTAGCAGTCTATACTAATTCTTTGTTTGATCCTTTTTCTTCCCCTACTTTCTTCTCTCTCCTCCCTACCCAACCATAGACATTGAATAAACCACTATCTTTTCTTCACCTCCTCTGATTGCAAAATTGACAGCTATAAAAGATTCACAATTATCAATCCTCTGCCCCCCTCCCATAATTTCTTCTTAAAACAAAATTTACATTTCGCTGATTATGATTCCAGGAACAATATACAAAATGGAACGTTGTACTCAGTGTAGCGTAGAGAGACCAACAGAGACTTTTGTAAGAAATTTGGATCGCATACTAAGGAAATCATGTCAGAGTTGCTTGGTATATAAGGAACATACTAGATTGCAATTCTGCTGAGTTGGATTCTAATACTAAAGGGCCCTTGTGTGAAAATAGGACCAGTAGAGAGCAGCCAGAAGGCTATTATCTAGGGTTATCGGAAGGGACATCGACTCCCCAGTTGAGGTAATGGAGAAGAGTGAGAAAGGTTTGTAAATTGTTTATTCTTAGAGAGGCATAACCAATACTCACTAGCGTCATTAGGGAAAGAGAACATAGACCCACCTAAGAGGGGTATGTTGATTTGTCAATCTACAAATAAAGAGGTACTAAAGAAAAGGAAATAAGATGGAGGGCAGGGTCACCGACAATGGTGCAACCGGTGCCGCAGAGATAAAAGCACAGAACAGTTTGACCCTGGCAATCAAGGCAACTTGCGGAAATCATGTTGGAGCTGTTCGGTATGTGCTAAGCTATAGGGATATAACTATCTGCCTTGGCAAACTAGATTGCTAATGAGAGATATTGTAACAGGACAAGGTTTGAAAGTCCAGGCAGCAACCCTGCACTTTGCAAGAGGTAAGCCTCAGCCCTCCATAAGTGGTATCAGAGGTACCGATGCCTTTACCAGATCAGCTGGTAGCGCATCTATAAATAAAAGAGCCTGGGCAGAGTGTGGAGCAAGTGGTACCACATGTGGCAATGCCCTTTGCCTGCATTGCGCATAGGGATTGTTGGACAAACAGCGATTTAGGTCACCTGCAGGTAGCTTGCTCTGCTTGTAATGCACTGCACTGGCAAAAGGAGCAGACATGCGGAAGAGACCGTGGGATTGCAGGGAGCTTTGAATCCTGTTGTAAGCATGGAGATGTTATTGTGCAGAGGTTGCAGGCATTGCCGGAACCTCTGAACGCCTTGATGACTGGACAAGATGGTCAGTCGAAAGGGTTCCGACACGATCTCTATCTCTGGAATGCACTTTTTGCCTCTACCGCTACAAGATATAATATGGATAACCGTCCTACAGCGATTGGAGGAGGATTCCAACTTTTTCCAATCCAGGGAGTGCTCTACCATCAGCAAGGCTCTCTGCTTCCAGCAGCTGGTCAAGATGCATTATACTCCCGGATATACTTATATGATCTGACCTTTGCAGCCCAAGTACAACCTGCCAGATCTCTTGAGATGGATGCCACACTGATTGAATTGCTAACGAGGGTGCTGCATGAGACATCCCCATTTATCCAACTCTACCTAATAGCTAGAGAACGGTTTAAACAAATGCCCTGCATGGAGCCAAACTTGCGTATCATTCTCAATCTCCAATTGAGATTGGTTGTGGAAACTAGGGCAGATACAAGGCGTGAAAACCTTCCCACAGCAGATGAGGTATCAATGATTCTGCCAGAAGAAAACACACAGGATGGCTTTCAGGATATAGCATTGGCTCAGCGATGCAATGCTGTAGTTCCCCACAATGGGTTTTCTATCATTAATCCAAACCATGCCTCTTACCTTCCCTGGCACTACATCCTCCTCTTTCCCTATGCGGAACAAGGTTGGCATTGGGGGCGCACCCTGCAACGTTTAAGTGGAAACCGTGAGCACAATAGGATGTGCCAGAGGGCATTTTACCGGTTCCGCTTACATGTCAGAGCCGATGAGCCAAGTACGATACTACGGGTTCAAAGACCTTTTCAGCCATTTGTCGTTGATGCTTGGGCTGTCTGTGTTCAGAACCAGCTCAGCTGCCTTCGCGGCAACCAGCCCAAATTGAAGACTGAGTTGTAAAATGCTCTTGCTAATGTACTGCATAAGGGTGATGTAAACCTTGAGGAGGTTGGACGCAGAATTGTCTTGCCATCGAGCTATGTTGGTGGAGACTAGTTCATGCAACAGTTATACCAGGATAGTATGGTCCTGGTATGCCACTTTGGTAAGCTGTCATTGTTTATAACTTTTACGGTAAACCCAAAATGGGCAGAAATTCAACAAGAGCTGCTTCCAGGCCAGCCTACAGCTAATTGTCCAGACCTCGTGGCGAGAGTTTTCGAGCTCAAACTGCGGGACAGGCTGGAACAGATAAAGCAAAAGCGGATATTTGGTTAATGGAAAGGTTAGGTTTGGACAATTGAGACCAGAAGCATGGACTTCCACATCTGCATCTCGTCCTCCTTCTGAAGACAGATCCACAATTCCTTACTGCAGGTTATATTGATAGTATCATCTCCGCTAAGCTCCCAACTGAAAATGATGATATTGTTCAAAGGTTGAGGAGGGTTATCCAGAACACAACAGTATATACGCAATGTGTAGAGGGAAATGGTACTGCTCAATGCAGGAAGGACCTGAACCCAGCCTTTGCAACCAGGTGTCATAAGAGGTACCCACGTGAATTTCAGGAGGAGACAATTATTCCAGAGAATGGGTATCCCCTGTACAGCACGGGAAATACTGGCCAAGCCTTTAGTGTCCCTGTACAAGGATCCGGCCGTATAGTTACTGCGTTAATTGTCCACCGGAGAGTTGTACCATATAGCCCCTACCTGTTATTACGCTATAATGCCCATATTAATGTAGAGGTTTGCAGATCAGGGCAAGCTGTCAAATACATACATAAATATATCTACAAAGGTGGTGATAGGGCTACAGTTGTTGTTGACTCGGAGCATGATGAGATTAAGCGACACCTACATGGTAGGTACATTGGACCAACTGGAGCAGTGTGGAACGTGTTTAAACTTCGCAGGCATTGAGGAACAACCACTGGTTATCCATCTTACCTTGCACCTACTGGGTCAACAGCAGGTTTATTTCACAGACCGCAAAGCTTCCACAGAACTACATGAGCCCTTTGAGGCAGCCAAGACAACCCTCAAGGCATCTTTTGCTTGTAATGTGCAGCATGAAGAGGGCAGACAATACCTATACCATGAGTTTCCAGAACACTTTGTCTAACAATCCAAGGTGGGATGGAAGCGGCGGCAACAGGGTTTTGCTATTGGATGGATGTATGCTGCCAGTGCGTTCATGGGTGAAAGCTATTATCTTCGCCTTCCATTAACTGTAGTCCAATTTTTTTTTTTTTTAACTCATTTCGTTTGTGTATTATAAATAGGTACAAAGAACGCATTCACCATTGGGGTATGGCGATCGAGATGTCCCACTACAGTCCAACGACCCGCAAGACACCATGGAAAACCCTCTGGGGTATGAAAACCCAGACCCCCAGTGATGGAGCTGAATACAGCGAACCCAACACCTCCACCGGTGTGCAGCAACAAAAGAAAGTGCCTCCCGACATTGAGACAGCAGTTAGATCCCCACAAATTAGAAAATCCAAGACCTGGAAAGGAGAAGTATACCACACACTCTCCCACCCCTAAAGCAAATGCCTTGCAGCAAGGGCACATAATACCCAGGGACAACAAAGGGCAACAGACAAGCTAGGTTCCCGAGCAGCCAGGGACGAAAGAACAGGATCCCAAGGGAGGAGGACAGATCGCGGCCCTGTGGCAGGCGAAGATGACCCCGTGCCCACCGGAACACGGAGTAGGTGGCAGTAAGGTGCCAGCTAAAATGTGGGTGACTCCCGTAGAGAAAGTCCGAGCCGGAAGGAGGAGGCAGAGGGGATGCCAGCCAAGCAGAGAGGATGCCAGCCAAGGAGGATGGGTGACGTAACGAGCAGCATCAAAGCCAGACGGA
>PYWC01000118.1:371894-407331 GCA_003182015.1 Tuber magnatum
CCCCCTAGGCAAAGCACAGTGTTTTACCGCTTCTCTCATGTAGTCCCTTGTTCTCCGAGAGAAAGCGTCACTTAGTGGATGGGATACCATAACCGTGCGATGCGAGGAGGTAGGAACAGGCCCCCGATAGCCCAGAGGACCACCAAGCAGACTGACTATCAAACCAAACCCTCCCGGAAAAAGGCCGACCGTGCAGATGCTAAGCGAGCCTAGCAAAAGCGGGGAAGTAAAGAGGAGGAACCACCGCGAGGCAGTCCCCGACAGAAGAGAGCGTCCCCAAGAGGATTAACTCAAGGGGAAAGGAGGTAGAGGCCATAGGTAATGCCTGGCCAAGCGAGGGAGGAAACGAAGTGGTCTAGCACCCCCCAAAGGGCGGGTGCGAGACCCGTAGTTGTTGTGATAGTTCTCTGGTGTTGAGTCGTTCCCGCTTAGGAAATCTTTTTCAATGACCGGAGTTGTAACGGAGACGGAGCGTGGTATTATCTCCCTTATGGAGCCCAGAGGCTATGAAGCGGCCCGACATACAATATCACGGTACCACCCTGTACCTGTCCCAAATCCCATCTCCTACATGATAGTGTCATCTGTTAAGTGGGCACTAGGGCCAAAGCGCAAACAACACGAAATAAAATCCTCCTCTCTCCCTAAAGCCTAACAAACAATAAAGGAAATATATGTAATGAAAACCTAAGCAGTCCTATTCCTTCTCCCCGCTGCTGCCTAGTGTGTGTGTTAGTAGGTAGGACACTCCTTGGATGTAGCGAGGTGATCGTTACCACAGTTGAGTCACTTGATGGTAGTATGAAGGGTTGCCTTGCCCTTAGTAGGGTGGTCAGATCTGCCGCAGGTATGGAGGTGTGCTGGATATTGCTGTGAACAGTTAGCCCAGGGAGGGGTTTTGGCGTATTGGGTAGGGTGGTGACCAAATTCCCAGCACTGGGAGCATTTAGTGTCAGGACCAAAGGTAAGGTACCGTTGTACCTTACACTTCCTGCCCAAGACTGAGAGGCCTCTGCTGAGGGCTTTTTCTCTGGAGTCTTTGCCAGCAATAGTCAGGACCATAGCAGAAGCTGCTTTGTCCTTGCATTGGGCTTCAGTGGTAAGCCATCTAGGAGGGCATGGGAGGTGAGTGCCAGGGTTGAAAGTCTCAACCTCTGCCTGGACTGTCGGAAAGGTAACTGTAGTTGGGATGCCGTAGATGATAACCTTTTGCCTGACTTCGTCTTTTCTGACGCCACTGGCAGCTGGTATGGTGGCTCTGATGGCTTCCTCAATTCCAAAGCGATGGCTCTTGAGGAGAGAGGAGGCAGTGGTGTTGTCTTTGGTAATCAGGAGGACATGGTGGTTGGGCATGAACTCAATGTTGGAGACCAGCTGTTTCTGGATGGCTGCGTTCACAGCATCGCGGATAGCAAGGTGGTTGGTGTTGTCAAGCAAGGCTGTACCATCTCTCTCAATAACAATGGTACGGTCGCATTTGGTAAGAGGTGGGGTAGGAGGCATTTTGCTTGATGGAGGTAGGGAGGGTTTGATGGGCAAGCTCCTGGCAGCTCTCTGGGCCCATGTGTGTTGTGTTGGGGATGCTGGTAGGGGGGTGGTAGTGGGAGTGGGGGTGGTGGTTAGGTGTTGAAGTTGGCTTTGAAGTTACGCAACTTGAGCAGTAATAGTAGCAACCTGTTCTTGGAGCTCAGTCACATCCTTGATGTGTCGTTCCTGAACAACCATAATGTGTTTCTCCATGGCGGAGAAGGCAAGTTGGATTTGTTTGTGGGATGTGGCGATGTTTTCTTGGCCTGGAAACAGGAGATCAATGTTCTCCTCCATAAGGGCTTGTGGATTCTCGTCCTCAGAGGTGTCTGGAACTGGGGAGGATGTGGGAGGAATGACTGTCTGCACAAGAGAGGCTGGGCCTTCTCCCATCTGTGTGTCATCTGGTGAGGCAGGCAGGAAGTGCTGGCAGGGTGGTTGAAATAGGGTGGCAAGAGGGTTGTTGTCTCCCCTACCTCTGCTCATACATCTAGAAGACATCCGAGGTGATGGTTGAGGGACTCAGTTGATACGAGTGATGGAAAACAAATAATAGCGGAGGATTTGTTGTTGAAAAGTCTTTAAAAGAGGGGGTGAAGTGGTGAGAAATGGTCATTGACCAAGGAGGTGGATGCTCGGGGAAAGATTTGGTGAGGTTTTTTCTGTCGCTGTGGTTGTAATGGCAACGGAGTCATCCAGAGCAGCAGGATTACTTTCAGGTGATTTTGAATGCTGTGGAGCAACGTGAGCAGAATCCTCATAGATACCATGGGTCTGGTTTCTTTCTTCAAGGGCTGGCTGGAACAGAGAAGACATTTCCTTACAACTGCCTGTGCAGCTACTTTCGTGCCAGAGAGAAGATTGTTCTTTCTGTTGCTTCCTCTGGGATTGTAGCTCAATTGTTACAAGGAGGCTGTACATCTCACTCAAGGTTCAAGATCCCTCTAACTAATTCATTAATCACCGGATGCAATATTACAATCAACTTACCTCTCGCTCACTTGTTCAGAAAGACATCCCTCATTAGTTGGGATGAGGTACCAACGCAGCAGAAGTCCTGGTTTGAAGCAGTGAACCGGAGTCTAAATGCCCTTTCTTATGTCGATGATGGTTCTCTGTTTGGTGGAGTTCCTGTAGTGCTGTGTGGGGACTTTGCTCAAATCTTGCCTGTAGTACGGCATGGTTCAAGGCAGGCAACTGTACAAGCCTGCCTTCATTATAGTTCGAGCTGGAACTCCCTACAGGTACTAAGGCTCAAGACCAGTATGAGGATTGTGGCGAGTACTCCCAATCAGATCTTTATCGACTTTCTTAAAAGTCTTGTCAATAATCATTCCACGTATGGTAACATTACTCTGCCTACATATATCCATAAAGTTGGAACAGTAGATCTACTCTGTAATCAACTATATCCAGCGGCACTATTGAATGCAGCTGTCACAACCCATGCTGCTCTGATTGGAAGAGCCATTTTGGACTTTAAGAATGACGCCGTGAGTGATTTTAATGATAGTCTTCTAAACGGAATGCCTGGTACAGAATACCGCTTTGTGGCTACAAATAGGATAGAGCTTAGCGATGATGCTACACCGGCCCATGCTCCAGCAGTAGAATATTTACGAACTATTAACTTGCCACCAATTTCCCCATCATGCCTGCCACTCAAGATTGTAGTTCCATTAATTCTGGTCCACAATTTGAGTCCGAAGCAAGGAATGTGCAATGGTACAAGAGTTAGGTTGTTAGAAATGAGCCAAAACTGCCTACAAGTCACCATTCTTAGTGGCAAGTACGATGGAGAAATTCAGTTACTACCGAGAATTAAGCTAACCACAACTGACGATGGTCTGCCATTCATTCTAGAGCCCGCGCAGTTTCCGGTCTGCCTTTGCTTCACAATAATAGTAAACAAATCCCAGGGTCAGTCATTAGCACATGTTGGTGTTGATTTGCGAACTGGCACTTTCACATATGGGCAATTATATATTGCTCTGTCAAGAGTAACCTCACTGGATCCCCTTACGCTTCTGCCATCTATCAATACTCGTACTGTAACAGAAAATATAGTATATCTCAAGGTACTACAAAACTTGTACTAATGATGGTATACTGGCCATTTGGACTTCAGGCCGGGTTGACTCCCATATTCTAAAGATATTTATTTACACTTGACTCAGGAACTGGATCAAGTACTGCTGGCTGTTAATGGTACATTCATGTTTAACATAGTTATTTTCTTTTTCCTTGTCTATATAATAATGTACAAAAAGTTGTACATATACATAACTTTGGTTAATATCTCCTCCACATTAATTGAGCCTGTAATTGACTTTTTGATAGTGTATGTAATAATTTTATACAAGATTTGTTTATTTTGAACAAATAGAGATATATCCTCATGGTCTTGAGGATAGCAGCTAAACACTACTACTACTTCAAAGTCTTAATCTATACTACTCTGTATACTATATTCTTTGAATTCCTTCAAACAAGTCGTAAAAGTTCTATTTCTTATGGCAAACTTTGGTTAAGTTTTATCTTCCAAATCAAACTTTAAGAAATGGCTCTCTATATCTGAAGGGGTCTACTACATACTACTACCACTTCAAAGACTTAATCTGTACTACCTTTTATACCCTACACTACATATAATACCAGACAAGCAACTATACTTCAAGTAGGATTAATTCTGTTCGCTAAGATATAAGAAACAGTCTCCCAGGTCTGTAGAGAGCCTGCTAAAAACCTCTGCTACTTTCAAGTCTTAAGCTATACCAGGATTTACTACACCATCGCCCTTGAAAGGTTTTCAAGCAGTGATACCGTTTTGATATTACAAACAAATACCAATTCAGATTTACTTTTAACAACCTATATGGATAAACCTCTAGGTCTAGAGGGGGGCCTAATAGTCTAATATGTACTGCACAGTTTATCAGATTGGACAATCTTATCTCCAGGTCAGTGCCACAGTTGTGTGCGCACACGAGCTGTAGCAAACCAGCCACACTACAACAAGAAAATAAAATAAAATAAAATAAAAAATAAAAATAAAATAATAAAATAATAAAAAACAACAATTAAAAACAAGAAATAAAAAATAAAAATAAATAACATAAAGAAAAAGAATAATAAAAAGGATAATAAAGAGCAAAGAACTGTTGAACAAAAGTGGTGGATGAACTTGGTGTATCTCACAGGTGTGAGCAAGCTGTTTCAATAGACAAGTTTGATCACAATCTCCCCTAACCTTAGGTCTACAAACCCTCCACATTTCTGTCTTACATCTCTACAATACAATGAAAATATATATACTATAAGCAAGAAATAAAATGAGGTATTATATATGCAATGAGAATAAAATAAAATAAAATAAAAAGAAATAAAGATTGGGTAAAGAAAAACAATATAGAATAAATGAATAAATAAAAATAAAGATTGAAAAAGAAAACGAAAAAGAGTTATGTACTATGCAGTTTATCTGATCAGCCACCAAGAACTGATAAGACAATGCGGCACTTTTGATTAGTCAGCCATGTCTTACCCATATTTCAGAAACAGCCCACTCTGCCTTGCTTGCTTGGCACTACCCCTGCCCCAACAATGAAATATATACTATGGAAAATAAAAGAAAGCAAGAACAATAGACAATAAAAAACAAGCGATACACAATCAAGGATAAATGACAGAAAAGAAATAAATAGAAATAAGTAAATAAAAACTAGATGGTAAAACTAGAGAGAAGAGCGACAAAAGTAAGACCGGCAGAGAATGAAATGAGGAAAGAATATAGAAAAATTGAGAATTTCACTCGAGCCCTAGAACCTACCTATATTGATAGTGCAGTTTATCTCATTGTACATATCAGCTGATCAGACATGCACATGCTGAAATATTCTCTCCACTGAACATCTCATCATCATCTTCCATCCTTCCTCTATATAAAGCCTCCTTTTCCCCTTCTGACCTCTCTACCTTCCTGGTCCTCCACTTCTGAAAACCATGAAAGGTGCAACAGAATACAATTTATATCAAATGAGAGAAATGAAAAATAAAATAAAATAAAAATAAAATAAAAGTAAATAAAATAATAAAAAGAATAAGGAACAATAAACAATGAAAGAAATAACCAATACAAATAAAGAATAAATAATAAAAATAAAAATAAAAGTAAAACAATAACAAAGAGCAAAGAGTAACAAAGAACAAGAAATAACAAATACCAAAGAATATTAAAGAAAGAAGAATAATAAAGAACAAAGAATAACAAATAACAAAGAATATTAAGCAGTAAAGAATAACAAATAAGAAATACTAACAAACAACAAATAAGAGTAATAATAAACGAAAAAGAATAAACAATCAAGAAGGAAAACGAAAAAACAGATAATAAATAAAAAAAAAATAAAAAAAAAGAATTAACAGTGAATAAGAAAAAAGAAATAATAAATAAAGAAAAAGAAAAAAGAGAATAAACAATGAACAAGGAGGGAGAAACAACAAGTAATAAGGAAAAAAAAAAAGGAAAAAAAAATAGTAGGAACAAACAATGAAGAAATAACAAACAATAAAAGAAAGAAGAAAAAAAAGGCAGGATAAACAAGGAATAAGGAAAGAGGAATAACAAATGCTAACAAACAATAAATAATAAAAAGAAAGAAACTAACTAATAATGAATAATATTAAAAAATAAATATTAAGTAACAACAAAGAATAACAAACAAATAAAATAAACAAAATAAAATAAAAGGAAAACAAATAAATAAAAATAACTGGTAAAGAAAAGAAATAAAAAATAATAAACAACAAAGAATAACAAACAATAAATAAATAAAAAAAGAGAACAAGGAAAAAAAAAATAACAAATACTAACAAAGAAAAAATAATAATAATGAAAAAGAAATAACCAATAACAAATAAGAACAAATAACAAATAACATTAAAGATTAAATATTAAGTAATGACAAAGAACAAATAATAAAGACCAAATAACAAATAATATTGAAGAATAAATATTAAGCAATAATAAAAAATAAAGAATAAAGAACAAAGAATAACAATCAAGAAAGCCTAACAAAAAATAAATAAGAAATAATAAATCAGAACTAGGAAAAAATAATAATAAAAAACAAATAATAATAAATAATAATAAGAAATGATAAATAATAGCAAACAATAAATAATAAAACGAAAAAGAAAAAAGAATAACCAACAATAAGTAAGATTAAAAAAGTAAATATTAAGCAATAACAAAGGACAAAGAAAAAAGTATAAAGGACAAAGAATAATAAATAACCAATAATGAGAAACAATAGAGAATAACAAACAAGAAAGACTAACAAACAACGAATAACAAATAATAAATCCGAAGAAGAAAAGAATAATAGTAAAGAGAAAATAATATCAAATAATAAGAAATAATAAATAATAGTGAACAATATATGATAACAAATAAGAAATAGTAACAAATAATAAAAAATACTAAATGATGAGTAATAAACAAAACAGAACTTCTCTACTAGATGGTATTTTGCTACAAACTACTACCACTCCAGAGTTTGAATCTACACTATGTTTTGTACTATTCTCTTTGAGCTGCTCAAGTCAATTACTACTTTTCTATATACTAAGGGAAGTTCAATTAAGGTTTCTAATACTGCTTTAATATATAAAAAATCTTCAATAAGATTTATTATCCCAGATAAGCTACATAGACATACCATCCAGATCTAGAGGGGGCATGCTAAATGCTGCTACTACTTCAAAGTCTTAAACTATACTACCTTTGGTAGTGTACTCTTTGTATTACAACAAACAAGCAACTCCACCACTCCAGATGAAAAGAATAGTAATACACATTTACATTTATGGCCTACATGAATAACTTTCCAGGTCTGGAGGGGGCCGGCTATTTAAATATATTGTTTCTTATAGGCTGGAGCAGGGTGGGGTGTGCCCTTGGTAGCTCCATCATTCTAGGAGCCTAGCGGGCTATTTTGTTGGTTTACGCTATCCTACTCGTATCTGGGGCCTGACCCCTGATTGTTTGCTAGATGGGGCCCTGTTTCTTCCCACCAAAATGGAATGGGAATCTGTTCAGAGCATGGACGGGATGGGGCCCCTGGCGGGAAACAGGGCAAAAAAAGCCTGTAAAAATACCCCATCCTGGGCTGGTGAGCAGGTCAGGACAGGGAATAGGAACAGGGGCCTCTATTTTTCAGTACCTCAGAGGCCCCATAACAAACTCTATTTACATATCATATAATTTCAAATTACCTTCTATCCTATATCAAAACTTTGACATTGTTACCCATACTACGAAATAATTTTACAGTGATAATAGTATACTATTGATTCCAAGAATACTGTTGATATGTCTAGAAAAATACTGTTTTGAACTACTTCATAATCCTAATTCTTTTCTGTACTTCTGTACTACAAATATAAGGGTCAGGTATAGGTTGAGAGGATATCACCTTACTTCTAACATGTACTACAAAGTTTATCGGTTTTTCTCTAATCTTATATACGTAGGGTGGTGCTATGATAATATTCACAAAGCAGCCACAACAGACCAATAAGTCATATAGTATTCATTATAGTGCAGGGCGGGGCAGAGTTTACAGTTTTTTTTTTTTTGTTTTTTTGATTTCGTTTGTTTTATTAGGTACAAAGAATGCATGCACCTCGCGGTATCGCGATAAAAACCTCCAACTACAGTCCATCCACCCGCACGGAAGCCATGGAAAACCCTCTGGGGTATAAAAACCCGGACCCCCCGTGATGGAGCTGAATACAGCGAACCCAACACCTCCACAGACACGCAGCAACAAAGGAAAACCCCACCCGACAGTGAGACAACGGTTAGATCCCCACAAATTAGAAACCCCAAGACCCGGAAAGGAGAAAAAGCCCCACACTCTCCCACCCCTAAAGCAAATGCCTTGTACTCCGGTACCAACCCCCCCTGATCTCGCCCCTACCCTGGTATGGAGCAGGAAACGACGAGGAGGCACACAGCCCAGGTAAACAGAGGGCAACAGTCGGGCTTGCCCGTTAGGCCAAGGATGGAAGCACCGAATCCCAAGGGAGGAGGACAGGTCGCGCCGTGTGGCAAGCGAAGCTGACCCCGTGCCCGCCGGAACACAGAGTAGGTGGCAGTAAGGTGCCAGCTGCGATGTGGATGACTCCCGTAGAGAAAGTCAGAGCCGGAAAGAAGAGGCAGAGGGGATGCTAGCCCAGCAGAGAGGATGCCAGCCGGAAGGTGGATGACGGCGTAAGCAGCGTCAGAGCCGGAGTGAGAAGTCGCCAGCCGAGGCCAGCTTGGAGCGGGCAGATAGAAGAGCTGCCGCATGGTGAGGAGGTAGGGCCCCGAGGACCCGGGCAGTAGGGTGCCAGCCGACGCGGAAGAAGGAGTAGTAGGAAGGCCCAAACCAAGCGAGATGGACAACGATACGGCAGCAGGCTGCAACCGGGGTCACAGAGACCATCCCCCCCCTAGGCAAAGCACAGTGTTTTACCGCTTCTCTCATGTAGTCCCTTGTTCTCCGAGAGAAAGCGTCACTTAGTGGATGGGATACCATAACCGTGCGATGCGAGGAGGTAGGAACAGGCCCCCGATAGCCCAGAGGACCACCAAGCAGACTGACCGTCAAACCAAACCCTCCCGGAAAAAAGCCGACCGTGCAGATGCTAAGCGAGCCTAGCAAACGCGGGGAAGTATAGAGGAGGAACCACCGCGAGGCAGTCCCAGACAGAAGAGAGCGTCCCCAAGAGGATTAACTCAGGGGGAGGGGAGGTAGAGGCCATAGGTAGTGCCTGGCCAAGCGAGGGAGGAAAAGAAGTGGTCTAGCACCCCCCAGAGGGGGGGTGCGAGACCGGTAAATGTGGTGATAGTTCTCTGGTGTTGAGTCGTTCCCGATTAGGAAATCTTTTTCAATGACCACAGTTGTAACGGAGACGGAGCGTGGCAGAGTTTACACTTGGAGGCCTCACTATTGCATGGGCTCAGGGGAGTGTTCTGTTAGTCCTCTCTGTCCTACCACTATCAGGGGCCTATTCATGGTCTTTCTCTGCACAGGGTCTCATTCCTTGCTAGCTGCATTGGACAGGATCCCGCCAGAGGTAGGTGGGAGATAGGGCTGCTGCCAGGGGACAGGATAGACAAAGCCTGTAAAAGCATCTAACGTTGGGCCAGTGAGCAGTCCAGGGTGGGGATCTGGGCAGGGGGCCCATCTTTTTAAGTCCTCCAGGGCCCTGTAACAAACTCTAAAGCCATACTACAACCACCTTATACCCCACTTCTACTCTACTATCAAACGTATTTGGGCTTTCTATACCATCTAGTATAGATCATAAAAGAAGTAAAACAAGTTGAGCGGAGGTCAAGGGGCCACTATCAGATTATCTTTTCTCAGCCACAGTACCCCCAAAATAGCAGATACAAGGTGTAGCAAACCTACCAGCCACACTACACCTCGCACTGTACAATAAGAACAATACTAGACTATACCTTCTATAGTATACTAAAAGAAACAAAACAAGTCGAGCGGAGGTCAAGGGGCCGCTAGTCTAATATGTACTGCCCAGTTTATCTGATTGGCCGCCAAGCCTTAAAAGGAAAGGCGATCCGATTAGATCTAAAAAGGCGATCCGATTAGATCTAAAACGGCGATCTGATTAAATCCTCCACACCCTGTGCTCACAGGTGCAGGTAGGGGTACATCTGGTCATCCTTCCAAGACAGGCAGAGCCATACCTTATATTGTAATTATCAGATTCGTTTTCATCATACCTCTCTGCTCTCTGCTCTCTCTACTCTTCTTCATCTTCCTCCTCTTTTACTTCTCCCCACCACTGTTACTATTAAACAATTCGTCAACACACAGCCTCTTGGCAGCAATATTCACAGAATTTCTGTCTCGCTCCCTGTGCCTTTTTCCCACTCAAGATTCTGCTATTATTATCAGGAGATCACCTACAATCTGAGGAAAAATGCAGCGCTGTCCTCAATGCAGAAAGGATAAACCTACCGACTCTTTTGGTACGGATCGTAAAGGTAACTTGCATAAGACTTGTTTTCTTTGTCTTGTAAGTCACTCTTGATATCCACTATCCAATTTACTTTTCTCCAGATTGGATACTGATTTATTGTTTACCGGAGCTGGAGAAAAGAAGGAAGAGGAGAGAAATAAGACATGGAGCAACGGAGGGCGTGATGGTGCACAAGGCTCTAGAGATGGAAGTGGCTGGAGTGGGTATGTATCTGGTAACTGGTGGAACAAAATTGAATGCTGAAAATGCTTAGTAGTCCATAAAGAGATTTATCAAAAGTCTTGTACAAAATGTGGTGAGAAAATGACTCTCAGTGAGTTTGATGATAATGGTACTAGCTGTCTTCCCACTCTGTACAGGAACTGTTATGTGAGTTGCTGGATATTATTTTATAAACTATTTCCTATGCGAGAAGATTTCTGAGCAGAGTCAAACAATGAATAGGAAACAAAGCAGTAGGAACTAGTCCAAATACAAGGGGTATTGGAGAGAGAGGTGGTGGAAAGGGTAGTGGATCAGCAAGCATTGCAGCTGCAAGTGTCAGAACAAGATAGCCATAGGACCTGCACTCAGGAGGAATTTAGAAGAATTCAACCTCTAAGTATGTTGGTCGTATTGAAAGCCTGTTTACTAATACTGATGAAAGAAACTAGGTGCAGGATTTTTACAGGAAACTCAGCAGTGTAGGAACTGCAGGGAGGTGAAGGGGGTGAGAGACTTTGATGAGGATTGGAGTTGCAGACTATCCATTACATGTCGGACATACCTGGTAGGTTATACTGGGAAAAGGAGGAACTGTATTTAAGAGACTTGAATGAACTTGAGACTAACCTGGATGTGCATAATATAGACAGACACCCAAGTGGCAAGAGGACAAGCTGCTACCACTCGCTCTACCCTCCCAAACCCAGTAGTTTCTATTGCAGAAGGACCAGGAGGAGATGAGTGGAGTGGAGTACTACCAGTACCATATAGAAAGAGCCCGGTAGTTCCTGTTACAGAAGGACTGGGACAGGGGATCAGGGAATTGGTATTGGGAGTACCTCGTGTGGAAGAGCTGGTAGTTCCTGTTACAGAAGGACTCGAACAGCAGGTGGGAGAAGCAGCAGTAGTGGTCCAAGCTGAAGAACCTCTGGTAGTTCTGTTTATCGAAGAACCAGAGGGACAGGTGGAAGGAGTGAGAAGCATGGTACAGGTGGAGGGAAATCTGGTAGCTGGTCCAGTCTCCGCATAGGAACCAACAGGGTTATCACTTCAAGCAAATCCCACACTTAGTGACTGGCAGGCACAATGGACTGCCGATGATGTGGGACAGATGCACCAAAGATGCAAAGCCACAAATATCAATATATGCGAGGTGGGGCAGCAAGTGCAGAATCAAGGTTTGTACTCTTTAGCTCAGAGTGGTAGTAGCCAACTAATAGAACATTCTGGAAGAAGCAAATATAGCATACAAGCTTTCATTGAATTGTGAGCGGGAATGCCGGTTGGATGATTTTGACCAGCCCATTGAGGGAGGCTGGAATACCAATTGTCGGGAGTGCATGGTAAGCTCAATTCTGAAATTTATTTAGTCCAAATTAATGGTTAGAAAATACTAAGAACTGGATTCAACAAAACAGACAGGACTAGAGGTGTTATGCAGTGGGGAGGAGATTGCAGCTGTTGAGGGGGTACAAGTGGTACCAAAATCTATCCAGGAAAGACAGGAATGCCAGGTGGGTTATGAAACTGGCAGTAGTGAGGTCGGACCAAGAATAGGATAGAGAGGGGCAGGGGAAGAAGGTACAATGATCACTCTGGACTATACAAACAGTTTCCTGACAACATGATAAGGAGAAATCTTTGGACATCAGATTTGTGAGCAGTGTTACTAGGAGAAAGAGGAGGAGGAGTTTGATTGGAATAGGAGAGGAAACCTACTGTGGGCCTGCAGGAGTTGTCTGGTAAGTTGTTCATAAGATGTCGGGAGCACAGCATTGGTATAGGTCGGAATGCTAAGAAGAGATATTTGAAATGTAGGCCGAATACTGGCGACGAAGAGTACCAATCAGGAGGGCGAACTCCACAGGAAATGCCATAGTTCCTATTACAGAAGGACTGGTATAGGTTCCTGCAGGTCTGCGAGGTCCAGAGGCTAATGGTCAATGGCTGGAAGTTCCGTTTATCGAAGGGCCAGGAAGACAACCAAGAGGAGTCATAAGTGCGGTACAGGAGGTGGGAGATCTGGTAATTGCTCCATCAGGAGGTGATAGACCAGCAGGGTTGCCAGCATGAATGAATCTTGCATTTGGTAACCAGAGTGCAAAGTGCACTACACATGATCTGGGGAATATGGACTGGAGGTGTACTGCCTGCCAAGCTGTGCACTGGATTTCGGAGTTCTCCGCCAACCAACTACAAGAAAGGGAGGCAAGCTTCCAATCCTGCTGCAAGAAATGAAAGGTGCAGATAGAAGCGATTCATCCATTGCCCTAGCCCCTCAGTGGCCTGATGAGTGGAGTCGATGCATGATCAAGGTCATTCTAGGAGGGGCTACGTAGATGGAACTCGCTTTTTACCTTCACCAGCCTCATGTTTAACATGGACAAGTGGTCAGGTGAGATTGGTAGTACCTTTCAACTCTTGCAGTTGCACAGTGCAGTATCTCACAGGCAGGGGCCACTGGCACCTGGTAGGGATCTGAAAGCCAACTTTTCCCAGATGTATCTGTATGATCCTGCATTCACAGCACGGTTCAGAACTGGCCGTGCACCCAAATTGGACCCCAAACTCATCCGCTCCCTGACCATGATACTGCAGGAGTTCAATCCCTTGATACAGCATTACCTCATGGCAAATGAGTGGTTTGCAGGACTCGCGCAATTGGAGGGCAAGTTTCACATCCTCCACAATCGACAACTCCACCTGATTGTGGAGAGAGGTGGCGATCCGTGGTGCGAGAACCTACCGACAGCAGATGAAGTCACCATGCTTCTGCCCAAGGAGTCTGAAAGCCAAGGCTTCAGGGACATTGTCCTGGTAAAGAGGGTGAATAGGAAGGATGAGCCCAACTCATGGTCACTGATGAACCCCAATCATTCCTCCTACCTTCCCCTCCACTGTGTGTTCCTCTTCCCTTATGGAGAACCTGGCTGGCATTGGGGAAGGGCATCCAGCAATGTGCAGGGTGTTCGCCAGGATAAGAGACTCCACCAGAGGGCTTTCTACAGATACCGGCTGCATACCAGGCTCGAGGAGCTAGCCACCCTCTTCCAGATACAGGGACTCTTCTAGTAGTTTGTTGTAGACCCCTAGTCTGTCTGCGATCAGAACAAACTTGCTTGGCTACATTCCCACCAGAAGCAACTCTGTACAGACCTCTACAATGGTCTCGCGGATGTTCTGGAAGCTAGGGAGGTCGATCTGGCGTAGGTGGGAAGAAAGGTGATTCTACTGTCCAGCTATGTGGCAGGGGATAGGTTCATGCAACAGCTGTACCAGGACAGCATAGGGATTGTTCGCCGCTTTGGCAAGCCATCACTGTTCCCAACCTTCACCCCTAATCCCAAGTGGGTGGAGATTGAACGTAAGCTGCTGCCACTACAAACCACGGCTCATCAACTGGATCTTGTGGCTCATGTGTTCCATCTCAAGGTAGGAGATCTTCTGAAACAGATCCGGCATGTGGAAATCTTTGGTCCTTGGCTGGGTTGGGTCTGGACAATCGAGTACCAAAAGAGGTGACTCCCACATATGCACCTCCTTGTGTTCCGCAAGACTGACTACCAGTTCCTGACAGCAGAAAACATCGATCCCTTCATCAGGGCGGAACTTCTCTGCGGTGATGATCCGACAAGTCAAGAACTGAGAGGTATCGTCCAGTCAATAATGGTCCACTCTCACTGTGTGGGAGGAAATGGGCAGGCAGCCTGCATGCAGGGCCTTGATCCACTTGCGAATCAGCCCTGCTGCAAGGGCTGTCCACATCCCTTTCCGCAGAAGACTATTATCCCTACGGATGGCTATCCCACCTACCAGAGGAGGGATACAGGGCAGTCCTTCACTGTTATAGTCATGAGGAGGGGTGGCAGCATTACAGCTGTCATTGACAATTGGAGGGTGGTACCCTACAGTCTGTACCTGTCACTCCGCTACGCGGCACACATCAATGTGGAGGTATGCGGGTCCGTCAAAGGTGTCCAGTACATTCATCAGTACATTTACAAGGGTGGGGATCGCGCCACTGGTGTTCAGGAGACTGAAAATGACAAGATCAAGCGCTCTCTCCATGGACGCTATATCAGTCCAACAGAGGCAGTATGGCAACTGTTTGAAGTTAAAACATATGAAGAGCAGCCAGCCGTGGAGCAACTCGCCCTGTATCTTCCAGGCCACCAGCCAGTCTACTCCTCAGAGGGGGCAGATCCTGATATTCTATGCCACAATATGGATGGCAAGCTCACGACCCTTCAGACATACTTCAAATACAATGCCAAGAATGTAGATGGAAGAGAGTACTTCCACCATGAATTCCCAGAACACCACGTCTATACACGGGCAGGGTGATGGAAGCGCAGGAGTCAGCAGTTTGCGATAGGTCCCATGTATTCTACCAACCCGCTCATGGGAGAACACTACTACCTACGCCTTCTGCTGCCCATAGTACGTGGTAGTACAAGCTTTGAGGACCTTCAGACGGTGGATGGGGTTATCCATCAGACCTTCAAGGGTGCCTGCAGGGCACTGCAACTCTTGGAGGATCATGGCGGGTGGGTATCACTTTTCCGTGATGGGCAGGAGTTCATGACGGGCTGGGCATTGGGGCATCTATTCATACTTACTCTGCAACACACTACCATCAATGACTCACTCAGGACCTGGGAGGAGTTTGAGGAGAGTTTCTGCGATAAGCTACGACAGGTGCTCCTGACAGTTAGGGTGATCGTACCGGCTGGTGAAGAGAATATAGGGGTAGGCCTGGAACCCGACTATGGACTCTACCATATTTAGGAACTGCTTGCTGAATATGGTAAGCACCTGGTTGCATTTGGCCTACCAGAGCCGGTAATGGACTAGAGAGATGCAGAGCAGAATGAATGGAGGAATGCAATGATTAGGAAGGGTATGGATTACAACGTTGAGCGGGAGAGGGAGGTGTTCACCGCCATCCGCCAGCAGTTGAACAAGGACCAGGTTGACATCTTTGATACCACCGTAGCTGCAGTTGAGAGCCGTGAGCAGAACCCGCAGCGATGGCGCCATCACCAGGCCTGCACATTCTTCATGCAAGGGCCTCCCAGAACCGGCAAGACCTTCCTCTGCAACTGTCTGTCCAGCTACCTCCAATCCCAGGGTAACATAGTCCGGTGCGTCGCGTCCTCCGGGACAGCGGTACAGCTACTGCCAGGGGGTCGGATGGCTCATTCACGGCTCAAGATTCCTCTGTCAAATGGCCTTAGTGCTGTATTCAACATCACACACGAATCGCACCTCACGGAGTTGATTTGTTGCACCTCAATTATCATCTGGGATGAGGTTCCCATGCCGCAGAAGGTATGCTTTGAGGCAGTCAATTGGACCCTGAATGATTTGTGCAACACGGGTGACCAGGTAGTGTTTGGTAGGATTCCTGCGGTACTTGGAGGTGACTTCGCCCAGATCTTACCTGTCATCTGCTGTGGTACCAGGCATATCACAGTGCAAGCCTGTATTCAGCACGGCTCGATCTGGAGCCATCTGCGAGTGCTCTAACTCAGGACCAGCAGGAGAGTTGCCAACAGTGATACCAATCAGGCCTTTGTCACCTTTCTCAATGAACTGGTTACCAATCCCTCCCTGCGGGTGCAGCTTCAACTTTCCCCGTGGATCCGCCGTATCTCAACAGTCGATGAGCACGGTGCTTGATTGTATCCACAGCCCCTCTTGCATGAGGCTGTCAATATACGGCATGCTCTTCTTGGTTGCACTATCCTGGCCTTCCGCAATGAGATGGTGTCCAATCTCAACGAGGTGCTGTTGGAGCGCATGCCGGGTGCAGAGAAATGGTATGATGCTGCCAACCTGGTTGAGGTTACTGGGAATGAAGTTGCCTCTGAGACCTTCACGGCGGAATATTTGGAGAGTATCAACCTGCCATCTATTCCCCCATCCTGTCTGCGACTCAAGATTGGCACTCCAGTTATTCTCCTGCGTAATCTGAGTCCGAGAGAGGGCTTGTACAATGGTACCAGGATGCACATTGTGGGAACTACCCGCAACTGCCTGCAGGTCGCGATTCTGGGTGGAAAGTATGCTGGCAAGATCTGCCTCCTCCCGCGGATCATGCTTACCACCAGAGATGAGAACCTGCCATTCCTCCTACTGTGTACCTAGTTTCTGCTCCGTCTATGCTTTGCCATGACTGTCAACAAGTCGCAGGGCCAGTCCTTGCACCAGGTTGGTGTCAATCTTCCCACCCCTGCCTTCAGTCATGGGCAGCTCTATGTGGCTTTATCAACAGTCATATCACTGGATGGACCCACCCTCCTACCCCCTGACCTAGCTCCTACCCATATGGATAATATAGCTTATCTGGAGGTGCTTCTCTAATCCCTCTTTGGTAAGTTGCCCATGGTTCACTCCTTATCTTCCCTTGACTTCAAACTTCAAAACTAATCTCAATTTCTGCTATTTAGTCCAATACAGATATAACTCTCTCTGAAACTCCTTCCACCACTTCCGATCAGAGCTCTGTTCTTCTTTCTTCCCAGACATGGGAAGTTTCAATTGAGAATTCTTATATATTTGAACTATTCTAATATTTTGTTATTGATTTTATCAGCCTGGTTGTGATAAGCAATAAAGATTGCAGTAAGTCTCTATTCAAGATTTAAAGCTCCCCTAATATTCTTTTCCTACTCACAATCTATTGGTCATAGGAGTCCCCTATGGACTGTCTATATGTAGTTCCTGTTCTTCTTCTTTTTTCTCTCTCTCCTGCCACTTATTAATAAAATATAATTCTCATATATATTCTCTATTCCTATAAGCTGCAATCATTTCTGCCTCTGCCAGCTACTTTAATATGGTTTGATAATTACAATTGCCTATGTAAAAGGCAAATACACTATCTATAGATCCTGTAACTTGTAATATGTTGACCTTCTACTGTATAATACTTCTAACCCTGCTGCCAAGTCTTCTCTTTATAATAGTGTCTATATTGATCTACTTCAACATCTTCAGTAGAATTAACTCCACAGTAGAGCATAGGTTGAGGGGACAGCTATCTTTCTTCTAATGTGTACTATGCGGTTTATCTGACTATCTAATCTTATTAGTAGAGTAGTGCTTCAATCAGATTTGCAAACCAGCAGCAGAAAACCAACATGCCACACCACAACCAGCCCACATACCACCTAAACTCTACCATACCTTACTTTAATTCTCTATTTCTAAAATATAATACCAGAAATAGATACAAGTCGAGCGTAGATCGAGGGGCTGCTAGTCATAGATGTACTAAGCAGTTTATCCAAATTTACGATCTGTGTATCTGATCTGCCATGATCTCCTGAACTGCGCTTGATATTTGTGAGTACAGGCATGTGATGCAATACCCATACCACTTGCTTGCTTTGCCCGAACCCCCACGCCGCTCCACAATCAGGCATCCCTGGCCCTGGCGGCGCGGTGAAAGCAAGCAAGACAGGGAAAGCGGCGAAGCCACCATCCAGCAAAATACTTCCATCTAGCAAAATCCTTTCATCCAGAAAAATGCTTTCATCTAGTAAACGCATTCCTCCAATGGAGGTTGAGGGGCCATGCTAGTCTAATATGTACTGTGGAGTTTATCTCAAACTGTGCAATCAATATGTAATCTGACAAGCTGTGATCTACTGAACCACATGGTCTATTTGTGAGTACAACCATGTGATGGAATATCTACGCGCTTACTTGTTTGGCACGAACCCCCACCACTGCTACATAGTAAGACACCCCTGGCCCAGGCGGCGGGGTGAAAGCAAGCAAGAAAGAACAAGTGGCGAAGCCGCTACCCAACAAAATGCTTTCATCTAGCAAAATACTTTCATCCAGCAAACGCATTCCTTGAGAGGAGGTCAAGGGGCTACCCTAGTAGGTAGGAAACTTTACAGTAATAATGTTTTGCAGATATTGTACTTAGCATTACACTAATATTATTATACTTTTTGTTTGAAAATTAAGATAGAGTGTAGACTTAAAGAACCATACTTTCAAAAATAGACACTAAAGAAATAATAATTAATATCTAAGTCCCAATATTTATTTTTCTTCACATATTTCTTTTGGTTCTTTTTAAAGAAATATTTTTAGACTTCTTCAATAATATCTAAAGTACTAGGGCCAAAGTATTCATCCTATCAGTGGTTAGTGAATAATACCGAAAACATGCCACCTCAATGATCAACCACTGTCCAACCACAATGCCTCTCCAGAAGACAGGCTATCTCACTGACTTTGAACAAAGGCAAATTGTTGCTCTCAAGAAGAAAAAAAGTCCCTTTTTCAGAAACTGCAGAGCTCTTACACCATTCTAAGAGTACAGTCCAAAGTTTCCATAACTGCTTGCAAAAGAGGGGTGATGCAAACACTTTCTCAAAATCTGAAGGACCAAGAATTATTGCTACCAGAACCTGTCACCACCTAGTCAGCAAGTCAAAGTAGGCACGCCACCTGACCTTATCCGAATTGCACAATAATGTTGCACCTTATATGTCTCTTGATACAGTCAAGAGAGCTATAGCATCAGGCTACATAAAGAAATACAGGGCTAGGAAAAGAGCACTTCTAAAGGAGGAGCAGGCTATTAAGATTACCAGCTTCAGTAATGAAGTAAAAGGTTTAGACAAAGCATGACTTTGAAGCGGTTGTCTTTAGTGATGACTGCATGGTTGAAAAGTTCAAAGATTCTAGATATATTTGGGTATTCAGAACAACTAAAGAAAAGTAGTACAAAGACTGTATTCATGGGGTTACCAAGGGGCCAGGATTAAAGATGATAGTTTGGCCTGGTATTTGGAGTAGAAACAAGGGTCCTCTGATTCCTCCTTTTGAGAAGAGTGTAGATAGATTTGTATATATTGGAGTTTAGGAGGATGGCTTAGTTGATATCTGGCAGGAGGTAGAGGATACAGTTGAGGATCCTATCTTTTTGCAAGATGGTGCAAAGATACATACTGTAAGAGATACTATGGCTTGGTTGGCTGAAAACAATATACAAGTTATCGAATGGCTACCCAATTCTCTGGACCTCAATCCCATTGAGTACTGTTGGAAGAGTGTGAAGGAAAAGCTACACCAGTGCTTTCCCAACATTCACAAGACCAAGGAGGGTCCAGAGACTGTTAGAAAATATCTAGCAGAAGCCCTCAATCAGGTTTGGGCTCAGGATATTGGAGATGAATTTCTGGAAAAGTTGTGGGAGTTTCTGCCTAATAGAGTGGATGCTGTCAGGGATGCAAGGGGATGATGTACAAAGTATTGATTTCTTTTGCTTTCTAATTGCATATATAGCTTTCCTTATATTTATTGCATGTCTATACACATTTTCAGTTTATTCTAAGAAGTTATGGTTGAATAGGTAGTAAATTTGTAGTGACCGTACTGCCATTGCGTTGCTCGACCCGTACTTTTGCACCTATACTTTAAGGTAATGATTATGGATGAACTATATTTTGTAGCTTCACTCTCTCAACCAAATACACTATGTTTGCTCTAGTTTGCTCTAGTTTGTTCAGATTATACTAACTTTGAATAATTACAGTTAGAGTGCACAATTTGAGTTTTGCAGTTTCAGCATTACGGAATACCATCGGCAACCACACATACTCTTAAAAATAATAAAATTACGGCTCCAAAAAAATTAATATTAAATAATTGCCTACGCTCAGTACTACTAAAATATTTGAGTTATAGATCTAGAGTAGAGTTAAAGTTAACAGCTAGAGTTGAATACCTAGTAACCATAAGAAACGTTGAGATTGTTCCACTTCATGTTACAGTCAAAATCATCTCAACAGTTCATGCCAAGTTGTGTCTTCTTTAACCATACTATATTTTATTTATTGTAATACAAGTACTTGCCCCTGTATTACCACACAGGTGACACTTACTCTCTCATTTCTTGCCCCATCCCGCACGTCTTGGCATGTGACTGTCCTTTTCCGAAGATCTTTTATAAAACAGATGTCCAACAGGACCTCCTTTACCATAAATTTATTGGCGATTTAAGCGCGGTTGGGGCAGTTGGATTGATAGCGGGCGAGTGTGGTTGCCACAGCCGCCGAAGATAAATTTTGTCACCGAACTATACCATCACCCACTTGTCAAAACCTTAGAAGTCCGACGTGCTGAGCTATGATTGCGTTGACATTATTGGTCCCGAGGCCACCTGTGCCCACAGTAAAACTGGTGTCCCCTGAATTCCCAATGCAATATGGTAACCCGGAAGGCAACCTTTGTCGAACACTCGAATTGGTGATCATATTACGTGCCTCTGTAATACTAGAGGCTATGGATTTATTAGGGTGACAATTTAAAACAAGAGGGATTCGAATAATCTACAACAGCCTCTTGAACCTACAAATTCTGTTCGGCCCACAATCCCATCCCGTCACCATCGTGATCCCTTGTTCACTTATCCCACTTCTTAGCGACCATTCCATCTGGTTTAAAATCAGCAAGCGATCCTTGATGTTGAGTTGAAGACCCCTACCTGGAGGGTTTGTTTCGACCTGTGCCCTTCCAACCTCCTGCCAGTTAGTGCTCAGAGCTGTACCGTTACTCTCGACATAGCTCTTCATCATCGCGCGCCTGGTGTCCTCATCGGCATCCTTGTATAGCTTCTTGAAAAAATGGTTGACTGGATCTCCTCCCTCGTAGTCACTATCGTATTCCGCGCCCTCGGGATCCTCCCCCTCTTTATCGGTGGCAGTCTCTTTCCCTTTTCTCTCCTCCCTGGGTCGAGCAGTGAGAGCTTTGGCGACTTTATCCCAATCTTTGGGGCCCCTCTTTGATGAAGTAGGATACACAGGCAAGGCCTCCTTTGGCTTACCAGCCGTCGCCGTCAGAGCCTCTCCTGTCCCTAGGGCAAGTGGATGCTCCGGCGCCTCGAGGTCACTCCATTTACGGTTTTGATTAGCTTTCGCAAGCTTAATCTCAATTTTTGTCGAGAGGATCGAAAAACCGGAAGTCATGGGATCTATCTTGTCAAAGAGAGGGCTGATATCGAATGTCCATTCGCTTCCGCCAGCCAACGGGAAAGCTACAGAGACCTTCGCTCGTCAGAGAGTAGTTCAATCGGTGGAACCGAGCCCTCCACTTACTGATTCGCTAGTTATCTCGACTGTGGCCTTATCCCTTGGCACCCCTTTGACAAAGATGGTGAGTACCACTTGAGAAGCGGTCTGATACCATTCGTGACGAATTCTGCTCGCGGGTGTACTAACTCCTGGTGCGGGCGGCGGCTGGGCGGTGGTACCCAGAGCTCTGTCTTCCCCGGATCGATCCGCGGGTACAGACTCCTTTTGTTCCCCCGGTATCGGTACCTCGACGTCAGGGACCTCAGAGACGGTGATCTCCCGTGTAGGATCATCATCGTCGAGTTTAGAGAGTTGTATCTCAATCTTGTTTTTCCAGATGCCGATAAGATTTTTTTCCTTTTCCCCTGCAACCTTTTTCTCTGCCTCCCCAATACAGAACCCGGCGTCACCATACCTCTTCTTCATAAACAAGGAGGCCCCTCTGCGGAGTTGAGCACTGCTGATGAGCTCCCTCTTACCACGTTTATAGCCCAGTACCACAGCTATTTCCGCATCCTTAAGAGCATTAGCGTAATTGGAAGAACGCTGATAGGCTGTGGAGCGTTTGATGTAATAATCGGGGGATTCGGGTGTTTGCCGCAGAGCTTGAGTAAATAGCTCAATTGCCTGAGAATAATCCTGGGAATTCAAAGCTTTCAAGCCCCGCTCGGCGAGAATTGCGGAGGAAGGCATGCTTGCTATAAGGTCGCTAGTTATCTTGGCTGACTTAGACAACAGGATGCGTTGGAGAAAAATGAAGTTGGAAGGATACCTTGCTTAGAGCCGCTAGGTGTGAGTGGCGGGTGTCGAAGGGAGGTTTGGATAAGCTCTAAGGTTTCGTGGGGCTCGAATTTAGTAGAAGTGTCTCGAAGGTGAGAGCACCCCCCCACCACAGCTTGGCAACCCTACCTCACTGGGCCCGAGGCAGCGCCTGGCGCTAAAAGAGATTACCGCTTGAAAGCTTAAGGCACTATTCGGCCGGGACAGCACGGTACTTGAGTACTGTGCGAGTAGAGTACTGTACAAGGGTCGTGGATAGATGATAAATTTACAGCACGAGGACGGTGCATAACTAAAATTTCCCCCGCGGTTGTGCTTGCATTAGTACTCGTACTGTACTCCAGGGGAACATGTCCCCGAGCGGGATCTCTAGTTCCTCCTGCCCTAGTAAGTTCTATCAGAAATCCATGTATGGATAAGTCACCTCGCCTCCTGTTCAACTTAACCGTCAATGAAAACAATTATTTCCAGTCCTTCTTAAGCTATGCGAGGTTTTATCCTCAGGAAAACTACTCGCCTCATACCACTAATCTCGGCCAGAATCAGCACCTCTACCCCATACTAGCATCGTTTTGTGATGCCCGGAGTTCCAGTTAATACACTACTCGAGTCGAGTACTCTCGACGGATAAGTACAGTACTCGATCGCTTTTCCCGCACATGCCCAAAGGGGCCGAGGTAAAATGAAAATAATTTGGAGACGTTTAAAACAGCTGAGTTGGGCCGGCTACCGGTTTGCCCTGACCTCAAAGGACTGCTGCCGATCGCAGGAGCAACGATCGCGCCGGTTCACCAAAAAATCGGTCGTCAAACTCGGGCCTGGCATTGTGAAAATAACCTCGAGTCATTGCAAGTAGAAATGGGGTAACCAGATAACAGATTCCTATAGTCCGGAGGGTAATCTATAGTGTTATATTCGAGGCCTACACTGCTGCACTAGAATCCAGTAGCAACGCCCTATTCATGGAAGAGCAATTGCAGCATTTTACAACTTTTCTAGTTTCATACTCCCTGTGTCTATCCTGACATTGGTATCATCATAGCCCACCACGAAGACCCTAAAATTAACATCGAAAGGCGCAAGACCGGCAGGCTTTGCAAATTTGGTCACAAGCGAAAATACAAACAAAACACGAGGAAGGCTAGGCAAGAAAACTTAACGAGCGATCCCAAGGAAAGGAAAAAAGCGCTCATGATAACTCATGTGCATGAGAGATCGGATAGTTGAAGCCGCCCCCAGAATCGAGAGGGAAGGGAAGAGAACGCTTCAAGAAGAGGTAGACTAATTATATGGAAATTTGCAGGCGACGGTGACGCTTCATCGCTCTGGCCTGAAAGAGGGCAAAAAAAATTAGGTAAACAGATGGGGGAAGTCGCATGCGCGGCCTTCCTGTGCTAACCAGCTTAAAACACCGTTCCGTCCGACAAAATCATAATCGGAGGCTCCTTGGTATTGGGCCTCGAAACCTCAGCAAGCTCCCTTCCTCCCTATATATGTAGACACTTTTAGCGGAGAACCAACAAATTTCGGGAGATTCATACCTTCCAAGTTCCGGCTTCCAACATTTGCGCCAAGCTTAACCGCTCGCCCTCTCTCAACCCAAGGAGATGGTTCACTTCCCCTAGCAACATATCCAAGAAGCCCAAGGTGCAAGCCCTCCATTCAACAACAACGTCGTCATCCGGGGTAAAGAGTGGTACAACCTCCACGTTTGGTTGGCCAGCCTTTTTTGCATTCGCATGGTATGCCTTAATGCCACGTTCCATCTGGGATGCCTTCAAGGTGAGGAGACCAGTATCAATCAGCAAACCACCATTACGGTACTCGGGAAGCCCGGTGAGCAGACGTTCTCCTGCCCACATCACACCCATGAGCTTCGACATCGGAATCATCAATGAATACGTGAGCCATTGTGTGAGTTTGTGGAATGGAACAATACGCTCCCAGCCAGGTGCCGGGGGCATAGAGGAACAGGGCCAAGCATCACCAAGCGAGACACCGTCAAATTGGGTCCGTGACTGAGGCCAGATTGGCGCAAGTCCGTCCATCAAAACAGACCACAAAGTTGGAATAGGGATGATTGGGGTGACTCCCGACCTCTTGGTGGTAGCATGCTGCAACAGATAGTCTTGTAATCAAGTCAGTCGGCGAACATCTAAGTTGAGCAGAGCCAACATCTCTCACCCAACATATTTCCAGGACGAGAATCTACACCAAAAAAGTCTTGGTTGTCCAATGCTTCGCCTAATTTGATCAAAAGAGATGACCGCCCCTCAAGCCCACTAAGGGGGTTTGATTCTGACACCTGAAGGCCCTCAGCTAAAGCCTGAACGGTCAGATTTTTCAATGCCATGCCTAATAAATCACCTTGTCAGTATCCACCAAAATCGGGGTGGGCACGAGACTCTAGGGCCACCTTAGATGCGCCCAGGCCACCAACAGAACAAGGTCGGAGATTGCAAACCCACCATCAACTTGTTCCTTCTGCTCGGGATTGCTTGAGAACAAGCCTTCCCTGAACATGTCCAAGCTAGCAACCGCCAGGCCCTCGCTCCTACGATAGAGTTTACCATTATCCTTCGATTTATATTGCCATTTTGTTCCAGCGCCGGCGTCAAGCAAGACAGAAACCATGAACAAGTCAATAAGCCTCCTCGTTTGCTCCGCGGGGTCCGACGGCCAGGATTGCATCATTTGGTCGATACGAGGGCGGCCGCCGATTTCGAAATGCTGCCATCGGCCATGAGGGGGGATGGTGTGATAGTTAGGGGCATAGTCTCTCTACAATCAGGTCAAATGAAATTGTTAGCTATCCAACTCTATCTTCCAGCGGTCCTTGCGCCCCACGACCACCGGCAGTGAAGCCAAGGGCAAAGATATAAATACAATGACCCCTTACCTTTATAATAGAAACCACGTACTCTGCAACATCGCTAAACTTGGTCATATCAACGGTGAAGTTGGTGAGTTGGTTCCTTAGAGCCGCCTCCATAACAAACTTAGAACGCTCCCGAACGGCATAGATGCTTCTGAGATAGCCGGAAGGATCTAAGCCTGGATCTGGTGCGGGTGGCAGTTCAACAAATGGGATAGAGGGCAATGCTGGTGAAATGTTTCCTGAGGAAGACGATCTCCCTGGCTGACCTCTAGTAGGAGATTTGGCTGTGCTCGCGAGGGAGGTTTGAGAACCCTTACGATTGGATTTGCAAGTGCTCTCTGAAGTGACAGAATTTGCCCTGGAGCCCGACTTCTTGGAAAATATACCCATGATCTATTCTGAGAAATCAATTGATGTCTGGTATAGGAATTCGAAAAAGCGCAGGCCGATGGGGGGTGAGCAAAGGCGTGGACAAAGGAGGTGGTGATGAAGGAATGACCAAGGAGGGTGGGAAAGACGTGTATCATACGTGTTGTGGACAGAGACTCCACAAGGTACGGGAGAGAGGGAGTGAGAACTACAGTAGTAGACCAAGGAGAAGGGGACAAAGTGCAGGGTGACAGGGCAGGGCTAGGGGGATGCGGCTGCGAACAACCCAACCCAGAGATGCGCGGGGCGCCCCCAGCACCAGAAGATCGTCCCGGCAGAGCAGAGTTGGGTTGACAGGAGCAAGCATGGCCTACAACGTGAGAGCTCGCTTGAAACAGCAACAATCGCAGTTGTTCCGTCTGCATACCCCTTCCCTTATTCGATGCAAAACATGCCGGGGGGGTGAAATAGCGGTGCCTGTGGCGCGCCTCAACTGGACTCTGTTATTCAAATCATTTATTTTTTCTAACTACCAAAGCTAAGCTAGGCCATCACCGAGCCGGTATTAGGCATAAACGGCATTGCGTCCAAGTGTCAAGCCAACACCATCCCCAAACCGAACAGCACAAATGAAAAGCACAAACAAACAAACTCAAAATCACTTCCCCCAACATCTCCAGCTCGCAACCCCCCCCTCCATCAACATCAACCTATCCCCCAGCAAATTGATCTACGCACACCGTGAATTCTCCAAACAACCCATCGGTATCACACGATTCTTCGCATTCTGTTTTTTTCCCTCTTTTTTATGCGCACATGATACGTCAACTGGCACCGCTACTGTGATCCGAACAAGGGAATAATTGGCTTCGGGGTAGAGGGCTTGATTGAACGCAGCCGTGATTGGAGACTTGGAAATGAAACCTTTAGCCACTCCAGTCTTTGGACTTGTATAAATTAAAAAGAAGCATCTTCAATTAGTTTCTATTAGTTGCGTGCCTCAACAATCTCTTAGAAGAAGAAAAAAAGCCCCCCCCACTCCACAACCTTCCTCGCCAAGGCAGATCGCGGTCGCATCTCCTATAATACTGTACTGTCATTTAGTTATACATTCTTATCAGGTCTGGTTAAGATTAGTTGTTGCAAAAAACAAGCACCACGATTACCCTTTAATTTCCTCCCCTCCTATCCCCCCCGTATACTCGAGAACAGTGGCAATCCCCTTGCTTGCATCACAGTTCCTCGCACCTGAGGTGATGCAGGTTTCGATGTCCCGCATCCATATCTGGGCCATCTTCAGCTCTCCGGTAGCCACCTTCAAGTTTGCGTGGGTAGACCCGAGGGCAATCGCTTGCACATGCTCTAGTTTAGAATCTAGTTTGGAATCCAGCAGTTTTTCAAGTTGGTCGAACCGGGCACTAAAACTGGCTTTGAGTTCGCTTTGGCTGGCCGCTATTTTGGAGGCATAGACTTGTTTCATGTTCTTTGGAGCGGAACGCTCGTTCCAAAGTAGCCCAAAGCCAATGGTTACCGTACCGTAAGAACGGAACAACCGGACCCCGTGCTAATACGTCCAAAATTCCATCCTTTGGATTAGGGGGGAAAGTCACAGCAAAAAGGTCGTCATTCAACCCTGAGCTGGGACAAAGAAAAAGAAAAGTACAACCGACCTTACTCGGAGAGGCAACCCCAACGTTCAAGCGTGAGGTCTAATTATACTTGTTTTCACGGTAGCGGTAGCTTCTGCATGTTCGTACGGAGGTACAAGTGCCAGGGATAAAGTTTTCGTACACTGGGGCGCTGTCAGATTACCAGGAGGTACAGTCACTAGACATAAGTCTTGGTGATTGCGCCATCTGGGACACGGTCTGTGCACAGGGAGGGAATTGCGCAACTGGAGAACAACGGTAGAAAAATATATTAGACATTAAATACAACCACTAGTACTTCATATACCACCCTTTTGCCTCAATCACTGTAGCCACCCGAGAAGGTATCGATTTCCAGAGCTTCTGAAAGAAGCTATCAGGGATAGTGGCCCATACATGGGGTAAGACCTCAGCTAACCTATCCCGTACCTTTTCAGGCCCCCCCCTAGTGTCTAGAATATCGGGATACTGCTTGTGGAGGCGCCATTTAAGCTCTACCCAGGCGTGTTCGATGAGGTTCAGATCAGGCGAGAGGGGTGGATGATCTTCCAGGTCGATACCGTTTTCTTCCAGCCAGGCTAAGGTGTCTTTTGCCATATGAACTCTCGCATTGTCCTGCTGAAACAATGGATCTTCAACCTTTAGGGGCTTAGCCATTTCTTCCATAATAGGCCCTAAAACAGGCTCTAGCACCCCAATATAGACATGTCTGTCTACCCGAGCCTCCCTAATTGAGACCAATGGACCCCACCTTTTCCCCTAAAAGCAGCCCCAAACCATAAGCCCTACTTCATTTGCCTTTGCCCAAGGCTGAATACAATCAACCTTCCACTTCTCCTGAGAGGTCCGGAACACCCAAATGCACCAAGGATCTGCAGATTTTTGAACTGTACACTTATCGCTATAGAGGACCCCCCGAAAATCGTCAATCGTCCACTTCTTCCTCTCCATCGCCCATGCAAGTCTAGCCCTAGCATGCGCTTACTTTAATTTTGGCCGCCTCTGGACAAGCCACTTGTGCACATTGGCCTCGGAAAGCATCCAATCGATCGTTCTGATAGAAACATGTGGTGCATACTGGTTACGGAACTCCAAACGGGTCATCGCATGTTCATTCTTGGCAGCGCGTATTATGGTGCATTTTTTTCGGCGACTCAGGAGTGTGGGTCTTCCAGATCTGGGGGCATTCTCAATTGATCTGCACTCATATGCTCTCGCTAGAAAATTTCACACAGTGGACCAGGGGCAACCGATTAGGTGTCCAATAGTGGATATAGTGTGAAAGGCATAGAAAAAGGCAATAATCATGGTCTTTTCAACGTTTGTGAGCTCTCAGCATGCTGTTTTAAACTAATACCAGGATGGATTTACTCTTTTGGGAGGTATTGTGAGCTTTGTTTGGATGGTAGTGTAATGTGACCGGTAATGTGTATGTAATATTTCTTCAAAGTGGTGGTATTTATTCACGCTTCACGCTGCTAACTAAGCTTTTACCAAGACTTATGTCTAATGACTGTAATTATGCTTATATAGGCAAAGACATCCTTAGTAATTTGAATAAAAAGTTTTCAAAAAAAGGTTTTCGTACATACCTAAGAATACAGAGGTGTTATGAGACATGAATTTGCTGGAGTAGAAAAACATAATCACCTTGTTTAACCAACAACTTGTGAAATAAAAGAACCAGGGGAATACTGCTAGGAAAAAACGAAGAGAGAAAATTTTGAAAACAATAAAGGCCTGTAAGAATGGATAAAGAAGCCAATAATAGGAAAAAAAAGAAGAGAACATTCTTATGCAGCTTTTAATATCCAGTATGACTTCAATGTGCTAGTCAAACCTATATTAAAAGATTGAAGAAATAGGTAGTATAAATTCTTTGAAAAGAGAAAAAGATATACTTGCTTTCCAGACACAAGTGGGAACTGATTCAATAAGTGCACTTAGCGTATCTGGGATGGTATAATCCCATTCTTCTTAAATTGCAATATAGAGGGACTTATTAGTAGTGGGAAAAGATCAGTAGTGGCAAATGCGCTGTTTGATTGATTGCCAGATATTTTCTATAGGACTGCAGTCTTGTGATGATGGAGGCTGGTGAATAAAGTAGCCCCAGGTGCTGGGAGCTATAAGCTAATTTTGACTATAGATAATTCAGGAAGGAGAAGTATTATTCTACTAGAGATAGATATAATCCAATTGCGGTGATGATTGCTTATACCAGAATCCATGGATATAAAGCACAATACATTTGGAGAATAAAGTAGTAGTCATAGTTTTCCCCCAATTTGCTTTATTGCAAAAGACCAATAGACCTTTTTGCCTATCTGGAGTAATATTTTTGTATATTAGTGCAGCCTGTAGCAAAGCAGAAGAAAAAAAAACTTATCAAGACAAAAATAAAAGTATAGAGAGGAAATCCAATATCTTTAAAGTATTCCTATACTATTATTGTCTCTAATTTTGGAAATTTTGGCAGCAAACAATCTTCTAATTCCTCTTTACCTACTTGATAGATTATCCATACTTTTCAACTTGAAGATAATCCTGCCATATTGAATACTGACTTATCACTCTAGATAACTTTATGCCAATCTGCCTGTCTTTAGTCTGTATAGTGGTGGACCCAATCTTGGCATGTTGTCTTGGCTGCCAGATTTAGGAAAGAGCAAACTTGAGCTACTCTATAATGATAGTCCTCAGCAGCAAAGACATCTTGGAGGGTTTTAGTACTAGCTATTATATTGGCAATTTCAACCACTTGGGCTAAGAGCAGAGGGCGGTTTTTTTGGCTGAAAGCAGTACTAGCTATAAGTCTCTTGCAAAGAGATGGTTTAAGAAGCTTTAGTTTACCTATCTTCTTTTTCTGAATAGTGGCTAGTAAACTGCAGATGGAATAAATAGTACTAACAGCAATACTAATCTTCCATGTAATGTGGCAAAAGGACTAGGTTGTATGTTGACATAATCTCCAGATCTTAGACTCGAAAGAGGAAGTTATAGAAAGAGCAACATGCACAGGAGTTTCTGAGGCAGGAGCTCTTAAAGCTATAATTTTGAATTTACTTTCTACTTTTGAGGCAATCTTCTCCCTCTTATTAACTTTTTATCTACAAAGCTTATATTAGTTTTTTGTTAAAAAGCAGGTTTTTTGTTGTTTCTTTTAAATATATTTTGTGGGTGTTTCTAATGTTGTTATAGTATTGTCACCAGTAGTATTTTCATAGTTACGATACTTCTAATAACTACTAAATTCTTTTACTACTGTATGACTATTTTAAGTAACTTTATTTTAAATATACTAGGAACTCTTTCTTGGGGCTATTGTCATTAAGCAAAAATGCTATTAATTTTCTATCCTTCTTGTTGTACTTCAAATATCTTACAGTTTGCTCCCTTGTCATCTCTCACATACATTCATTTATTTACTAGCTATTGGGTGTACAAAAAGATCTCCCCTTGTCCTTGTATAGTCGGTAAGCTTTCTATATCCCACCAGCAGGAGGGGGGGTTGCACTAGCAGGAGTTGTGGCAGTGAATTAGGTATAGTGCTTTGAGACTAATCTTAGAATGCAAGTAAAGTCTTGAACAATTCATGCTATCTACAACTCTGATCATAAGTATACCAGTACAACTTTTACTCAAGTAGAAAAAATTCTCCGTTCTTTCTTATTCTCTAAACACTCTCTTCTAATAAATGAAAGAATATACAAATGCCAAAGAAAGTATTTCATCACCTCTACAATTGATCCGCACTTCTACCTATTTCTATTGATCATGTACTCAATAACCTATACTTTTAATACATGTCTCCTACCTCTTAAAAAACCATCAGATACCCTGATGACCGCCAGAAACTATTGTGGGGGACTGCGGGGGACTTTGGAGGACTACCAGAGATTTTGGAGATATGCTGGGAGAGGAATACTAGGGATAGTGGTGGGGTGCTACGAGGGGCTGAGTGGGAGGACTGCTGGAGACTGCCGGGGGACCCTAAAAGGGACTGCTGGAGACTTGGTAGACCGCTGGGAGGGGGGGGGGGACTGCTGGGAACTACTAGGGACTGCTTGGAAATCCTGGGAGGGGGACTCCTGGAAAATGTGGGGAGGAACTTAGGGGAACTTAGGGGATGACGAGGTGGAGAGTTTGGGGAACTGCTGGGACAAGACTTTGGGAGACTTGGGGAGACTACTGGGAGGAGTCTTTGGGGACTTTGGAAACTGCAAGGAACTGCCTGAGGGGCACTGTGAGGGGGACTACCAAGGACTGCAGGGGGAGACTGCTAGTGGACTGCTAGGGACTTCAGGGGATTGCGGGAAACTGCTGGGGATTGTCGGGGACTTTCAGGGAGACTGCTGGGGGATGGCTAGGAACTGTAGTGGGTGATTGCTAAGAACTATTATAGGAGGGTTGTGGGGACTGTGGATGACTGCTAAAGGGTTTTCTAATACTTTGTAAAGAGGTCATTAGTATCAATTACTACCAGACACCTCAGTGGCATGGTTCCATTCAGTTTCTGGAACTCGTGTAGTCCAATAGTATGTCATGATTTCTTCAATGCACTCCATAATCCATGATATGTTATATTATTAGGAAAAGTATCTTACAGGTAATCTTTTATGATATGCCATACCCATTTAGGTGGATTCAAGTCCAGCGAGAATGGAAGCCAGTATATAACTTAAATTCCGCTTCACAAAAGATCTGTAGCCGTATCTACAGCTGCATAACCTGATACTCTATTCTGTGTTAATTTTAAATAGATACCCTTATACTGCATATGTCGAAATACCTATATATAATGAGAACTGTATATGTACAGTAAGTTTTGAAATTGAATAATCTCCAATCCTTTTTACAAAAAATGCCTAGACCCTGTATATCTCCATAGAAGCAGTCTTAAAAGATCTATCCTGTCTTCCTTTGTAGCTTTTCAACCACGTATCTTGAATTCTACTCCTTATGAGCTCTTCTAGTAATACAAGCTCTTGTGTGTCTTCCTAGTATAATCTAGGTTTTATCTGCTTAGGGATTTGAATACTACTAGTTCATAGTCTGGTTTATACAGTCATGGGCCTATTGAAGTCTAATTACTCAATTTTGTTAGCTTATGAATGGTTTTCTCATAGCAAGACAGTGGGGAAATACTTTTTTAATTAGAACCAATCTGACCACAGTTTTTCCCCCATCTAACTCTAATTCTAGAACAAGTTGGTCAAAAGAAACCGACTAATTACATGCTAATAAGCAGATATATACAATAAAAGCTTCTGTTTGAGCTTGAGAAAGAATGAAAAGGTAACCTAGACTCTTCGTTGGAGTAACTGGTGAGATACATGCATATTGGATCTGGCAAAGAGAATGTCTTGTTTTCTCTTGTATTTGAGTATACTGCTATTCAATTGAGCACAAAAGCTGGCAGTTATGTTCCTCATACCATGTCAGATTGTAAGTCTTGAGGTGTTCTATATTAGTACTAGTATATGTCTTCAGATTTGATTGAAAGATTTAGATCAAGTCAGAATGGGAAAATCCTTTTGCAATTACTCTACTACTAGCACGATACCCAATTCACTCCCATACCTCTTTGAGTATAACCTCTCCTGGTCGTGAATTATACGAAACTTACCAGCTCTACCTTTATAGATAAAACCTAAAAAGCATGCATTTAGATACAAGACAAATTTCAAATTGATTAGTATGCTTCTGAGATCAAGACAACCAAATATAGGGCAACAGCTATGTTGGATTCTCTAGTTTTCGATTAGTTACTGCATATCATAACTTTGGAACAAATAGAGGGGTGACTGGGGGCCAAGCATGCAAGAGGGTGTTGGTTTGCTGTTGTCACAAAAGCAAAAGCATTACAGGTGGCAAGGAAAGAAAACATTGATACAAAGATGATTATGAGATCAAGAAGAATTTTGGACTGCATGTAGTGCCAAGCCTCTCCCTGAAGCAAGTGAGGCCCAAGAAATATAGTACCAAGATTACTTTTACTTATAGGTGATGACAAGGTACTGTAAGTTACCCGGGTCTAGGAGGTACTGGCACATGCCGCTATCGGGAGGGACCTCGGCAATCCAGATACTTCGCTGTCCCATATGAATCTCTGTGAGTACTGAATTTGTTGACAACACAACCTGACATGCTGTCCCATATTACCCACTGTACCAGAAAGATTCTTGCGATTTTGGCCATCCGAGATAGTGGGTTTGAGTATATATAATTGAACAGTATTTTTTCCTGGCACTCTGATACACACAAAGATTTTACTATATATATATATATATATTTTTGTTTTAATCATATGTTTATTGTTCCTGGTACAAAAATATATACAGCTCACACTATGGCACACCCAAAATATTAATTCTAGTACAGTGATAAAAGAAATGTACAAAACTCAACAATACAGCAGGTCCTTTAAAGCAGGAAAACAAACTCTCTAGTATTACCTGGAATGACTAGCTTAGCTAGCAAAGAAATCTATCATTTATTAAAACAAAAGTCCAAGAAGCAATAATCAAAAGTAAAGCAAACCTACGCCACTACCTTTTACAACCAATACTAAGAAAATCTGTCATGAAGGAATATCATAATATGAAGAACCATAAGTCCAGAAAAATGTAAAGTATTAGAGGTGTAGAGAGTACCCTGAGGTAAGCTGTGACATAATATAAAGACTAGGGTGGTACTAGTAGTGGCATGCATAGCTGGTATAAAAGATGGAGAGCCAGTTCCAATATTAGTAATATGATTATTATTACTATTATTATAAATCATTAAGATTGTTTTTTTTTTTTTAACTCATATGTTTATTTGATCTGGTACAAAAATGCATATGCACCTCGCAATATGAGATACAAAAAGTCTTAATTCCAATCTGGTAAGAAAGAAAGCCTCTTCGGGAAATGAATTCCACCAAAATCGAGCCACACAAGCCCACTGCATTGCCCACGATAACTAACACAAAAGTAAAGAAATTCTGCGCCTCGTACCTAGCAAAACCCATCCAGCCAGAAAACAAAAGAACAGCACACTCCCCTCCTCAAACAACTGTGGCTGCCACCTCAAGCATCCAACAAAGGAAAATATCATAAGGCATGAAGTCAACACCAGAAAAGAAAACACAATCCCTGTGCAGAGCAGGGGGTACTTGAGTGCGACACCGAAGGTGACAGTGACGCCAAGGCCACAGCAGCCCTAGTGGCTGGCAGGGTTGAAGGAAAGCCAGTAGCAGTGGAGAAAATAAAGGCAGCAAGTGCCAAGATAAGGGGGACTGAGGACCGAACAGGAGCATCAGGCACCAGCAGATTGATACCCTAGAGGTGGGTTATAGGTTGTAGGCCCTTAGCAGGGCAGTGAAGTCTGGCATGGTCAAAAGTCTCGTCCTCCTCTTTATACTAGAGGGATAACGGGGACCTGTTGCAAGAGACCAGCAAGGTGTGTGCACCAAGGTAGCCATTCCCAGAACTCATCGGGTAAAGCCTTCTTGCGCGGAAGCGTGGGAGCCCCATGAACACGTAGGGCCTTAGAACTGGATGATAGGAGTGAGGGGTTACCAAGGGTGCCATCTCTCACCAGTGTGGTAGGAAGGATGCCTTGACCCAGGCCTCAAGTAATTGGTAGGAAGGTGTAACGTGTTCGGGCCAGGCCCTAGTCACGTAGCGGTACGATAGGAGCAGATGGCCTCGTGATCAACACGAAACGAGCGCTGCTGGCTAAAGGAGGCTACGAATGGGGTGTAATAGGAGATCAAAGAAGTAACCGTTCAACCAAGTATATTTAAGAATACTGTCTGTCGAAGTCTGCTGTTTCCATCGCGGGAATCAGCGGTCTTTAAATACAGCATATCGCTTATCTCCAGTATGAGC
>PYWC01000119.1:0-65426 GCA_003182015.1 Tuber magnatum
TTCATAGGTCCCTAAGTACGCTGACACCAATCTTGGGCGTAGCCATGTACCTAAACACTTGTGTCCACTAAGTCTGCTCATCTCGGAGCCCGGGCCATCGGGTCTCTGTAGGTCAAGTACTCACTTGCCTGCCGGTTCCTACCAGTTCACCTCCGGGCTACCTGTATGGGTGTAGGTTCTGGCTACCATAGCTCCTGTATGCTGGGTCGTTACAGCACTTGTCCTGTACAACAAAGCCTATACTTGTAGTCAATTATCTTGTCCAGGTACTCATCAACGTGGTGTGCCTTCATCACTAGGTCTCTCCAGCTGAGACGGCATCAGTCTCGTTGTGCTTGGCCACTGCCGCAACTTCAACCAAGCCGTTCCCACAATCTCTTCGACGTTCTCAATAGGTTGCCATTGTTAACAGGAACTACAGTACGCTTGGCTGCATTCTTATTGATATGCGAGTGCAGCCTACGATACCATGTTTGGGCGTTGTCCTCTAGAAAGGGGATCACCAGGTTTACATTATCCATATCGGTCAACCTGCATCCTGCAAAATACGGGAACTTAATTTGCACCAGCATCTGGAAGCTGCCGAGTTCAGTAACCTTTGCCTTAAATACCCGAATGCCAGACAAGTCATACGTCTTCTTTTTCTGCTGTCTGCAGGATGGCCGTGAGTTCAGTCTGCTCCGTGGTTCCCTTGATAGCTTCTTAGCACAGCGCTCCCAACGTCATTTCCTCTTATCACTTCTATCATTCTTCCGAGTGGTGCAGAAGGGGGTCAAATCAGGGAGAGAATCAGAATCATCATCATGCAAACTCTCATAGGCAGAGTCCCTGCGATCTCCTGCTGCTCCTACTGTACCACCACGAGGTGGCCCAATTCTGTCTCCACTACCCCCCGCATTTCCACCTGGGATTTCCCGTAGTCTATTGTACCCATCAAACTGTTCCTGCAGGCCACTCTGATTCCCATTGTCGCGGGGGTCAGCAGTTAATGGTACCGATGGCGGTGGTCGACCAGGCCGTTACCTACTCTCCAATGTCAGGTTAGCGGGCACCTGAGATATCCGCCGAAATGCCTGAAGCTCTGGGCTGCTCAGGTGATGCATTGGGGGGCCAGCGTACCTCCATGACCCACAATACCTACATGTTGGCTGTCCATCTCCTTCCTTCGGCCTTCTCCTATGCTTCATGGAGGCCCATAGTCGCTTCCTGCACCCATATGAGTGGAAACAAATCCACCCACTGAGGGTCCCTTCCGCTTTGGAACCCAACAGACAGAACCCATCTTGGCTATCTGACTGGCCGCTTGTGATCGTGGGGAGCATGGAGGGAAGGGATGGTTTCAAGGGGGCAGAGGGAATTACCGGTGCCTAAGGACCAGAGCGGGTAGCTGTACTGGGTCCAGGGATAGGAGTTCTCCATGATAGAGCTGTGCGTCCTCGCTCCTGCTGGTGCAGTACCTGTTCAAAAAATCCAGGCGACGTAGCTGGAAGGGGTGGGAATGGTGTGGTAGGAGAGGGGTCGGGGATGGGCAAAGGGACTGGTAGAGGCGTGGGTCTTGCCCCAGCGATAGGAGGTATGTGAGTTCCAACTGAAGGTGTTGCAGGAGCTATGATAGGACCAGGCGTCGGATGGGGAGTAGGGTCAGGTGTATCTGTTGCTGTAATAGTCTTTTGCTTTGATGTCCTTTTCTTCACACAAGGTCAATTGGTAGGTCCAATCGCGGGGCCTCCCGTACTATTGTCGTCGATAGAGGAGCGGACAGACAGAGAGCTCGTTGCTCCTCTCATATAGGAAGAGGTATAGCTGTAGCCTGTGCCCTGGAGGCTTTCCAACATTGGGATACCCACGGGGCTGAGGTACGCCCATTATAGTTCTTCTCTGGCTCACGTAGCCAATTCCATGCCTAAGTTCGCGGTCTTGGTGTGGATGAGGAGAAGCGGTGGTGCAGCCTCTATTATCAGTACGTCATTCACAGAATCAATACTATACCCTCCGGTAAAGGCCTTTTCCAATGCTGCCATATGACCTTTCAATGTCTATTGATCATTCAGCATCCACCTCTATGCCTCCTGCTGCACTTTTATCCATTTCACCGCTACCGTAGTGACCTGTTTGCAGAACACCTGCTGTTGCTGGTTGTTCCAATTTCTCATTTCTCGCTTACCTTCCTTGAGTGACTTAGCTACTTCATGGACAAGGTAAGGTTCGGCAAACTCCCGAGAGACTCAATAGTAGGGGATACCTCTGGGTGGCGGCGTGGTCATGTTGTGAACAAGAGTGCAATCTTGGAAAAATGAAAGTGCTACAGCGCCAGGGTCCATAATCACAAGATCAATAAATCCATCAGGTAAGTAAATAGGGGTGGTCTCCAGGAGGAACTAGTGGCCGTCCTAGTCAATACCACTAACATCAGCGAAAACCAACACCCCGAATAGGTTGCGGGAGTTGTCGTCAGGGTCAAGGTCGGTACCTGAGTTGGATTCCTTTCTGGTGCGAAGTTTGGTACTCGCCACTGCGCTTCCCACTCTGGGCTACTTGTTCTGGACCAGGTTACTAGTATTCCCGCAATGTCAGTGCAGAAGGTCGGCAAAGAATTAATCAGCAGAGGAGTTAACCGAGTAGGTCGCTTAACAACATACTGTAACCAGGGCACACTTAGGTAGATAGATCGCAAGTTTGCAACAGCACTGGAAATGTCCAAAATTATCGCCAAAGATTCACACAAATGTAAGAGTAAAGTAAGTGGGAAAACTTAATATCGTTAAGCCTGATACCTCTCTCAATTAAGGTCTCGCGAGGATTGATTGTTGGAGTAGGGGAGTTCTCACATAGACCTTCAGGTAGTTATATCTTATGCCAGGAACTCCTGCATTGGTTTACTCTAACTATATGAGCACACTCTTCTCTGCTAAGTGTGGTCCAACACGTCTCCTGGCGCACCCTTCGGGCATGCATGTGTCAACACAATCTAGTCGGCATTCACCTTATGTGGTTACCTTTTCTGCGGTGCTTTTCCATTTCGCCTGGCACAGCGAAAACCTCTTCGGATTGGCATCTTGCCAGTGGCTAACAGCCAAGATACCTGATGAACTGGACTATCTATGACACACTTCCCATATGTATTGATCTCGACTGGACCACTGAAGCACCCGTAAGTGGTTTATCCTTCTACTATTCACGCTTCTTGGGTTCCCGCTATCATTCGCCGGACCTGGCACTCTGGGAGATATACAATCGGGTAACCGGTGACTACTACCCCGGATCCAGCTTACCTGTTGTAGCAATCCTGCTTTCCGTGTATCCCCACCTCCCTTTTTCTGAACATAAGGCATTGGGGACACCTTCAGGCTTGGTAGGTGTAAAGCTCTCCCGGTCACCCTGGAACAACCCGGGCCTACCTTTGGGACCCCAATGGTTAACTCCCATTAACTCCACCGGTCTTGGTCTGTTTTACTCCGAACAACTTGCATGATGCACTCATCTTCCACATTGTGCTATATTATATATCCTGTGAACAGCTTACGGTCGACCCAACAGCATCAACGTATACGGTGTTGGAAGCTGGTCTGTAAAGATCCTTTTTTGGTATGCCTCACACCACTATGCAGCCATTTGTCCATGATGTCCGGGCCTCAAGGCGAAGCCCAAGAGGTATGATACACATAATGTCTCCAATTTGCAGTATCTTTGAAGCTGCGTAGCTCACTGAGTGGCATCTCCTGGAACCCCGGATTCCAGTATTATGCATTGCTGCGTGTGACAAACATTCCAGTCATTTTCCCTGAACTCCCTGTGGGACTTCGCATTGAAAGGTATGCTAGGTTAGGAGTTTGAGCAGGGTAACCCAAGCCCCATGGCAGGGTAACCTGGTCCTGAGTGTATGGTATCCTGTTTCTGTGTATAAGATGACTGTTCCCTGTTACCCTGTCTATTCCGTTGCCGGAGATAGACACTTCTATCCTTTCTCTAGTTGCCCGGCCTAGCTGAGTGACGGCCCCTAGGGGGGTCCCCAAGTACACGGACACCGCTCCGGGGTGTACCAAGGTACCTAAGTACCTGGCGAGCTAATTCTGTTCATCTCGGAGCCCAGGCCATCCGGTCTCCACGGGTCAAGTACTCACTTGGCTATTGCTTCCTACTGGTTCACCCCTTGGCTCCCTGTATGGCTGTAGGTTCCGACTTCCACAGCTCATGTATGTTCGGTCATTACAGGAAGGCATGTTGGCTACCAGTGCAACCACTTAGTCCCCCACAGATTTTGAAATACAGGCAGAGTAACACTGCCAGCTCCTAACCTGGCTCCCAAGACTGGGTCGCACTCCATTCCTCCAGCTGAATCAGTACCATTACAGGATAACCCCCCCCAAGGAAAGATATTAGAATAGCCACGGGGAATGGTTTGATGGGTAAAATAGACCATGAGAAACCCAGGCCAGAAACGCGACAGGTAGTGGAGATGAAAGTTTGCCACGGGGAGGTAATACAGTAGCAGCGGGAGGAGACCCAGGTGACTCCGACCATGATGGGTTGGATAATGATGATACCAATTCTCTGCTTTGGTCGACCTCCTTCGTCAGGGCTTGCAAGAATAACTGGAGCCATGAGAAGAAAGGGTGGTGGGACCACCGAGGTAAGAAGTCATACCGTGACCTGCGTGGCACATTGACTTCACAGCCATTGTCTAGCCAGTAATGAAAGAATTCCAAAATGCCATATGGCATTCCAACATTCAAGCAGAAGGTCACAGAACTCACCACCCTCCTGATGCTAGTGGAGGTTAAGTTTGAGTACTTTGCGGGGTGCAGGTTGACCGATATGGATGAGGTAAACCTAGTGGTACCTCTTTTAGTACACTCCGCCCAGGTATAGTACTGCAGAAGGTATTCCCATATCAATAAGGAGGCACCCAAGGGTAGTAGAATTGCGGTTACCCACAGTAAGCTGTTGCAGACATAGAGAGTATTCCCAGAACGGCACCAATAAAGTTCCGGCAATGACCTTGTGGAACGAGACTTATCCCTTCCTATATGGCGAGACCTTGTAATCAAGTCGCATCCCATCAATGAGTATCTGGACAAGATAATTGACTACATATATAGGCTTAGCTATACAGACCCAGTTGTTAGGTAGTAGTGAATGCTAAGGACAAGTCAGTCTGGACTAGGGCCTGATATATGATGCAGTGATTTCGGGGAAGGCTCACTTGAAGTGTCACGATGGAAGCATTCGGAAAGTATATGGTATAACGAATGTATTGATAAGATCTCTTCTCAATCGCTGATGATGTCAGTAAAGCCTGGGAGGTACCCAGATGTTCGTATTCTGTGTCTCAGTATTTCCAGCCTATCCATTCCTCCCACCTGTCTCCATACGAACTTTGTAGATCCTGAAAACCTTTACCCTCCTAGACTCTAATTTCTTTACATAGCGGGGAGGGTGTCCCATCGTTCTCCACGGAGCGTTCGCTATGATTGTACTCATTGGAACCCTTTCCTGCTGGCAAGCGGCTACTGCTTCTATCTCTGCAGAGGAAGTGATCCGCTCCAGTGAGAAAGTTAATGTTTTACATAAGATAAACTGGCATAGCGTAAAGGGCATGCCACATGATCATTGGCAAAAGGTCACGTATTCGATCCTAGGGCCCATCGGGGTAGTTGGAGAATTGGTCAATTTCTACAAATACGATACCGGCACAAAACCCTTAGGTACCCCGTGACCGAAGATCGCTAACAGAAGGGTTTCCACGGGATCTTCAAGAGAGGATTCTCAGCTATCCTAACAAGAGTGAACAAAGCAAATCGGTGTGTTGGTTGTGGACATCAAGGCGTGTGAAGACTAGGCCTGATAAGGGAACGACGCCGACGAGAGGATCATTGGCCCAGACCTGGAAGCATGATAAGGGTGAGCCAGCTGAAGGCCTACGGCATCAAAGGTCCACCCTAAGAGCAACGAGGTCTGACTACCATTAGTGCGATTAGACAGGAACACGCTTCCTGTGGGTGGACGCAGATAGATAGGAACTCCACCAGCATTGATAAGTCTGTCCTTGGAGCTGATCACTTCGCATGCAGAGTTAGAATCAGTAACGGCTTGCTACGATGAAAGGGGTCGAGTGACTGTGATCAGCCTGGACGCAGCGAGGAAAAGGGTAGAACACCCGCCCCGCGGTTCAAGGAAATCTGGGTCAAGCAGGGCAAAGGTTTTCAGAGTCTACGAAGTTCGTACAGAGAAAGATGGAAGGACCAATTAGGCCGCGAACACCCAGACGTGGAATACTAATGTCAAGGTGCCTCCCATGGTTCATAGTGATCATCAGCGCCAGAGAAGAGATCTTATCAATACATTCCTTATACAATACATTCGCACAATCCACTTCTATTGTAATAATTTAAGTGAGCCTTCCTAGAAATCACTTTGTCATGTATCAGGCCTTAGTCTAGACTCGCTTGTCTTTAGAGTCGGCTACCGCCTTAATAATATATTGATATCTTCTACACTCCCAAGGCTCCCAAAATCACCCTCTTCAATGAGCCTGGAGGACCGCTTATCCAGCACCCTCTGCCATCTATCTCAAATGAACCTCCAACGAAACCCAAACATATACGAGGTCGAGTTTGATCTCCACATGAGCGAAGTCTGTGAAGATGAGAATGTTCCCTTCTGGTTCACGGATCACAGGATCAGGTGGGCCCTCAAAACCCGCAGACTCATAGAAAGAATGGAGAAGATGTTAGAACCAAGGATCGAAGAAGAACCGCAGGATTCTAGCGACACCGATATGCTATGTGCCGAGAGACAGGAGAGGCAGATCAGCGTGTGGGAACCAGGCAAAGATAGCCTGTTTCCACTACCACCAGAACCCTCAGGGGGTGAGATCCCACCACTCTGACTACATTCTACACCTACACCTAGAAATACGGCAGGGCCACCATTGCTCAGGGGCCTGACCCAAAGTGTCACCAAAAGAGTAAGAGGGCTGAGGTCATGCTCAGGGACCCCAACGCCCTCTGGCATTGCCAACTGGGGTGCTTTTGCCGCATATATTAGGACACTGATTAGACAATTGGACAGCAGCATTACCCGAACATGGAATGGCCAGATGGTCGTATATGGGACCTTATTTAATGAGGGGAGAGAGACTGCAGAAGGTCTTACTCTAGTAAGAGAGCGACTGCCGAATAGGGAGAACCTAGTGGTAGAGGAATTGGCACTCTGGCAAAGTAGGAGTAGGAAACTGGAAGGAAAAGGGGTGGCTGAGATCATCAGATTCAAGAGAGTAATCGAAGCGGCACTAGCTGGGATGCACTAGTGATCAGGGCAGGAAGCGGCACTAAGCGGACAGCTGCACCAGAACCTAGGAGGCACCAGCCAACAAGCAGTGAATAGAGATCAAGAGCTCTATACAGGCCTAGATAGACTCCGGAAGGAGCTAGAAGAGGAAGGATGACGTTGGAGGACCTGGAAACTGCAAATCGTCATGGAGCTGCCGATTCTCAATAAAGAGGTGATGACAAGAGGCGAGGCCATGCACCAAAACATGACCTGGATATTCGCCCAGTCAATGAGTAAAATGACCGCAATGGGCCAGTCAGGGTTACGATCGGACCAGGAGGCATCGATCCATGATAACTAACTGAGGGGAGAATGGTCGGATACCTCCCAACAAGACAAAGGGATGGGGCCTGCAGAAAGGAACCGGGCCGGAGGCGATACAGAGCGGCCAGGCAAGGAATAGGGTAAACCCCAATGATGCTGGAGGAGCAGGAGATTTGGACCCAGGGGATGAGTCGTCAGACAATGGTGGGCAAGGCCCGTGCGGCCGGCTGGGCGCATTGCCTATGCAGAGGCCGAGGTCGGCGAAGGAAGAGGAGGAACACCAGATGATGATGCAGTTGGCCAAGGACCTAGCCCAACAACCTGCTCTATACCAGAAGAAACCTGCCAACCCTCCATTCATATAGGAAGCGAAGTCCTACCAGGATGTAAAGACCTGGCTACATGCGTGCGAGGACTACTTTAACTGAAATCCCATGTTGTGGATGGAGGATAAAGCAGAATTGTATATGCCCTGGAAAGCATGAATAGTGCCAACGAGTCACCTTTCAGCAACTGGTATAGCAAGAGCAGGGAAGGGCGCGAAGGTTTGTTGCCTATCCTGAATTTCTAACATGGGAATGGTTTCGGCATGAAAGTATGGCGCAATTCTCAGTCATCAATAAGGACTGAAAGGTCCTGGCCCAGATGAGCAAAATCAAGTTTGGGAAGGACATCAACAACTACCTTCTCGAAATGGAACGCATGAATATCAAGGCCAAACTGCAGGGAATGTCATGGAGAAAGATAGTCGAGGATTCCCTAGTGGAGGCAATACTGAGACGGCTGTCTCATAAAAGATACAATACTGACATTGAGTGGCTGAAGCACCTGCGGGCGGTTGGCAACTAGGAGGAGGCTTTCCTTGATAGCGAAAGGCAATGATGAGACCATCCATCCAGCTTACCGAGTTCTGCCGGGCCGTTGAAACGATGACCGGAGGATACAGAAAAGGAGCCGAAGCGATAGAAAGAAGAAGGGTGACCTGGCAAGTTCCAGAGGAAGACGGCACCTGGAACTTTCAAGTTAGCCAGGTGTGCCCAGGCCAACCAAACAACCAACATGCCTGGGGTTGAGCATACCGACTGGAAGAAATCTTCTGAGGAAATACCCCTAAACCTGGTCTACCAACGCTGGGGAAATAAAAGCTGCACCCATTATAGACTCACGAACCACGAGTGGCGAGCTTGTAGGAAGGGAGCCGTTGTCACAACGATCGGACAATGGAAAGCAGTGGAGTTTAGGCCCCTCAAGATGGAGCTTCGCAATAGCGCAGCAAGGGCAGCGGTGAACCAAACCCATGTGCCACCCGCACCGGGATTTTGGGAGTTGTCGGATAAAGAAGAGAGATAGATCGGAGAACCAGGAGCCCTGGAAAACATGACCTATGTTCTGACCTAAGGCAATGGCTTATTCAAGAATGTCGCAGAAATGCACTGACTGGGTCTGCAGCGTGGACAGGGACAGAAGGGTGAAGGGCATAAAATGCTCGTATAACGGAGGAAGTTAATCCATCTCAGGGGGATGCAATCAAGAAGGACCCCCAACCTGGATGCAGGATGGTAAGGCTTTATTTCCCTCCCTGGGTAGAGAAGGTTCAAACCCGGCATGTATGAAGAGTAAACTGTTGCGGGGGGCAACTCTAGAAGCCCCAACTCTTGCCTCAAAAGGACAGGCACGGGAAAGGAGTCAGGATAGCACGGGACTGCCTGACCGAGCTCATCCACTCTGCGGAGGGCACCACCAGCGACGGTGTGTAGGTAGGCTGCAGGTTGTTAGATGGGACAAAGGACAGCGTACTCGCCTTAATGGTACGCACCGGCCGTGATTGGACGGCTAAGGCGGGGCCAGAAAGGTAGCTCCTTCATCAATGCACTGGTGACATAGACCGGTATAATTAAATGTTGTCACCAAGGGAAAGAAGGCAAGAAAGGTGACACACACACCCAAGTGACCAATTTTGTCTGAGGAGGCCTGAATGGCTGAACTAGTGCGGGCACAATAACTAACACCCACGATTATTGAATACCCCGATACACAAAATGTCAGTTAAACGAAGAAAGGGTAACCCCAGGGGAGAACCTAAGGGACAGAAAACTCCAGTCCCATCACCCGGACACAAGGAGTTCCTACAAGGAACCGCACACCTTTAAATACCAGGAGAACGAGTATCGATTCATCTGTTATTGGAGTCGAGCCCGCAGATCTTTGTTATACACACGGCGGTAGTCTGTAAACTAGAACTGGTAACGATACAGCGAGACACCTTAGTTGGTATAACTGGGTTTGACAGTTCACAATCTCAAAATGCGGGAAGATGCTATGCCACCCCTATCATGCGAGAAATCATGGCCAACCAACATTGTTCACAAATTACTTGTAAAGTCATCAGCCAGGGGATCCATCACTTGCTAATACGATTTGGCTGGTGGCATCGCCAGCACCCCTGATCATTCATTGAGGATACAAGTAGGTGGACATTCCAGTCAGAACAGTGTAAGCAATACTGGGAACCGGAAGATGAAGGAACCTGCCTTGGGGGGGATGAGAGAGTGGCCTCGGACCACGTAACCAGAGAGGAGGGCCGAATTGCAGGCCCGGAGGCCCCAGAGGTAGTAGTCATGGAAACTCTGCCCGAACAGAAGACATTGGGAGTACACTGATCTCTTCCTGCCCCAGGCAGTGGAACAGCTCCTACAGCATAACACCTTGGATCATGAGATCAACCTTGTCGAATGCGACCAGCCTCAGTAGGGGCCAATATAGCGGTTGTCCGAAAAGGAACTACAGGCGTAGCCGGAGTACCTTGACCAGATTCTACCGGAAGGGAAAACAACATAAAGCCAGTCACCGGCAGGTGTACCAACAATGTTTGGACCGAAACTGGATAGGCGATTGAGGCTATACGTAGACTACCACGGGCTAAACAAGGTTACAATCGCCAAAAAGTACCCCTTACCACTCATGAGTGAACTCAGAGATCGAGTAGTTAGGTCACGTATATTGCCCAGGTTGCATCTAAAGGATGGGTACCACTTGATATACATAAAAGAGGGGGACAGGTGGAAGACCGCTTTCCGCACTCGGTATGGCTATTATGAGTACCGCGTAATGCCATTCGGGCTGGTACATGCCCTCGCTACCTTTCAAGACATGAAGCATGTGGTTCTCAGGAGATGTCTAGATTCAGGAGTGGTCATATGGGTAGACTAGGTCCTAAGGTTCGCCAAGACTGAGGCGGATCATGGGAAGCCGGTCAAGGAGGTACTAGGTGAGCTGCGGAAATACTGGTTAGCAGTTTCTATCACTAAATCAGTATTCCACACCCGGATGGTGGAATGTCTAGGATACATAGTGAAGACTGCTAGGATCATGATAAGTGATCGAAAGCGGAAAGCCATAAGAGAATAGAAGAGACCTGAGTCCGTAAAGGACAATCCAATTTTTATGGGATTTGCAAATTTCTACCACAGGTTGATCAAGGATTTCTCGGGAACTTGGAAACCAATGACTGGGTTGCTGAAAGGCGACCCGCAGGGATTCGCTTGGGGGAAGAAGCAGGAGGAGGCCCCCGAACCTCTGAAGAAGCTATTCGCGACACTGTCTCTTCTGGCACATTTCTACCTGGACAGGAACACAGTGGTAGAAACTGATGCAAGTGACTTGACCCTTGGGTTCATACGGTCACAGTACATCAAGAAATGTCTGCACCAAATAGCATTTTACTCCCAAAAGCTCACGTCGGTAAAGCGCAACTACAATGCCCACGATAAAGAGTCACTGGCCATAGTTGAAGCGTTGAAGAAATGGCATCACTACCTCGCAGGAACTAGCGAACCCAGCATGGTCCTCACAGACCATTAGAATCTACAATACTTCCTTACGACCAAGGCCTGCAGTGCCAGGCAAATACGGTGGGTACAGAAGTTGGCGGACTTCAACTTCAGAATCGTGTACCGACCAGGGTCAAGTGGCAGGAGACTGGACACATTGAGCGGACGGCAGGAGTACCATCCCGGGGAGGGAGCTGCGCAAAGCACGAAGCTCTCAATTTTTAACCCCGCACATTATAACCAGGTTAGGGTTATAGTCGCAGGAAAAAAAGAACAAGCTGGTCTAGGTCACAAAGCACCAGAGCTTGAATGTACCCGATCTATCCGGTACACCCAGAAGATCGGATTACAACCAGCAGCGCAAGTGAAGTGCCAGGCCGTGACATTTACGTGCTGGAGAAAGCAATAGTGCTGGATCGTGGACAAGCAATGGTAGCCACCGGAATAGCCTTAGCCATACCAATGGGAACCTACAGCCGAGTAGCTCTGGTAAGTAGCCTTGCCCTCCAGCATGGGGTCATGGTCGGGGCCGGAGTCATTGACAGGGACTACTGCGGAGAGGTGCAGGTACTACTATTCAACCTGAAGGACCAGGACTACCACGTGGGGAAGGGCAAATGGGTTGCGCAACACGTAGTGGAAAAGAATCATGATTAGGAGTGCCACCAGGAAATGGAGCTAGACGATACCGGGAGGGGCCAAGGAGGATTGTGGAGTACAGGAACCCGTGTGGTCAAAACCCAAACCAAAGCCAGTCGGCTAAGGAAAGTAAGTTGGCTAAATCAATACTTCGATAAGTTTGATTGGGAACGGCATGGGGACCTGACCAGCGAAGAAACCACACTAACCAATGCAGTAGCTATTAAAGCAAGGTTGAAGAAGTTTGATACCCGGTTCCTAGAAGAGGTAAAGGGAAAGGGCGGAAGCGACCCAGACTGGAGTATGAGAAGAGAGGAGTTGGAAAGGCTCCGGGATGAGGAAAGGGAAATGCGAACATTGGACTTTATCGGATGGTCTCCTGTACTACAAGGGATGGCTATTCATTGTAAAAGGTAAGGCCCTACAAATGCTGATTGCGCAGAGCAGCCAGGAGTTCAACATTGCGCGGCGTTACCGCCCGGAAAGGACGGTAGAAATCAAAACCAGAGACTTCTACTGGAAAGAGCTCACGGAATGGGTAAACAACTATGTACGGTCGTCTGACGCGTGTCAATTCAACAAAGCGCCACTACACGCAAAATATGGGTTGCTACAACTATTGGAAATGCCCTATCTGGCGTGGACCTCTATCTCAACTGACTTCATAATGCAACTACCAAAGTCGGAGGAGAATACTCAGATCATTGTAGTGGTCCCACTGGTGCAGCAAGATGTCACATTTAATAGGGCTCAAGGAAAATGCGACAGCAAAGAAAATAGCCCAAACATTTCTGAAGGAAGTATGAAAACCACATGGGCTACCGACAGAAGTCATCTCGGATATGGATAGGATGTTCGCGCGAGAATTCTGGGAATCACTCTGCAAGCTCTCCGGCATTAAGCGAAAAATGTAAATGCGATATCATCCACAGACAGGCAGGCAGATGCAGAGAACGAACCTAGTGTTGGAAGGCTATCTTCGAAGCTGCATCAACTATGATCAGGATGACTGGCACCAACTTCTTCTGCCAGCAGAACACGCCTACAACAACTCCATTACAAGTGCGCATGGACTAACCCCTTTCTACACAAACTATTGATACCAGCTGCCGATGGAGTGGGTAAAGGAAGGACCAGCTCGAAACCCTGGGGCCACGACGTATGCTCCCTGGATGAATGAAATACGTGGACAGGTAATAGCCACACTGAAGGTGACCAGTGAAGTAATGGGGCGGTAGCACGACAGGAAAGCTATGCTGTAGCCAAACTTTCAAACGCGTGACTTGGTTATGTTGGACGCCAAGAACATTCACACCAAACCACATGCCAAAAAGCTTCGGGCAAAGTTACACAAGCCGTTCAAAATCCTGGAACCACGAGGCAACCGAGCATTCAAGCTGGAAATCATAGAACGCTGGAAGATCCACATTGTCTTCCGTGTATCACTATTGAAGCCTTACAGGACTTCGGTTCAGCTCGCTCGTGAGCAGCCTCCCCAAGCGCCCAAGGAGGTGGATGTCGACTTAAAATGCGAGGTAGAAAAGAGAGTAAAAAGAGAGGTTATTTCCGATACTCGCAGGGTTCACAGGCACACCAAGAGGATCCCTGAACTGAGGTACTTTGTGAAGTGACGGGTGCGTTCAGAGGATGGAAACACCTGGGAACCGCCAGAATATTTACGGTATGCGGCGGAGTTGGTAGAAGGGTTTCACAGGGAAGACCTGGGGATAACGCCGATATAGAGGAAGGATGACAAGAAAAGGTTTTCCTAGGCGTGGCCAAGTAAACGCCAAAGGTTTTTCATCCTATCTTGTCGAATCGTTAAAGGGGTTTAATTTGTAAACTGTTATAGAAAGAGATTAGGGAGGTTTGGGCGTAATTCTTAGAGAGGGGAGCTCGTGTTACACATAAGACGAAATGGTATAGGGTAAAGGGAATGCCATGTGAGCATTGGCAAAAGGTCGTGTGTTCAATCTCAGGGCCCATCAGAGTATTTGGAGAATGAGTTAATTCCTACCAATATGACGGCAGCATGAAACACGCATTTATCCCACCACCGAAGCTCACCGACCGCAGAGTTTTCGCTACGTCTGCAAGAGATGATTCTTGGCTATCCTGACAAGGGTGAACAAACTAAATCAGTCGGTTTGTTGTCCAGTTGAATGCATGCAAAGACCACGCCTGATGAGGGAATGACTCCCAAGAGATAATCGTTTACCCACAGACGGAATCATGATAAGGTAGAGCCTGGTGAAGGCCTACTGCGGGAAAGGTGCACCCTGCAGGCAACCAGGCCTAACTGCCATCGGCGCAATAAGACAGGAACCTGCTCCCTACTGTAACGACCCAGCATACGTGAGCTATGGCAGCCGGAACCTACACCCATACAGGTAGCTCGGAGGCGAACTGGTAGGAACCGGCAGGCAAGTAAGTACTAGACCTAGGGCGACCCGATGGCCCGGGCTCCGAGATGAGCAGACTTAGTGGACACAAGTATTTAGGTACATGGCTACGCCCAAGGTTGGTGTCAGCGTACTTAGGGACCTATGAAGGGCCAATACACAGCTAGGCTGGGTAACTAGAGAAAGGCCGAGTGTGTCTATCCCCGGAAGAGGGATAGATAGGGTAACAGGAGAAAATCCACTTGTCCACCGGACAAGATTACCCTACCCACAGAACAGGGTTACCCTGCCTTGAGGCTTGGATTACCCTGTTCAAGGACCTGAGTTACCCTACCTGCCAATACGAAGTCCCTCGGGGAGTTTGGGAAAAATGACTGGAATGTTTGTCACACGAAGCCATGCATAATACTGGAATCTGGGGTTCCGGGAGATGCTATTGGGCGAGCTACGCAGCTACGGAGAAGCTGTAAATTGAAGACATTATTCCTATCATGCCCCTCCGGCCCCGCCTTGAGGCCCGGACGTCATGGGCAAACGGTTGTGTAGTTGTGTGCAGTCTACCAAAGGAGGATCTTTGGAGACCCGCTTGCAACACCGTATACGTTGCTGCCGTCCGGTCGACCGTAAGCTGTTCGCAGGATATATAAGGGGGCATAGGGTGGAAGGTGGAGTACCTCCTCCAAGTTGTTCGGAGTAAAACGGACCAAAACTGACGGAGTTAACGGGAGTTAACCGTGGGGGTCCCGAAGGTAGTCCCGGGTGGTGCCGGGACGACTGGGAACGTTTTGCACCTACCACGCCCAAGGATGTCCCCAACGCCATAGGCTCTGAGAGGGAAGTGCAGAGACACTAAAAGCATGATTCCTACCGCAGGTAAGGTGTATCCGAGGTAGTGGTCGTGGGTAGCGCCCATTGGATCACTCCTGGACCACCGTACCCTGCGGAAGACACCGGAAGCCCGAGACTCGTAAATAGTAGATAGATAAACCGCTCACGGTAGCTTCCGGCGTCAAGAAGAAATCAACGCGCATGGGAAGGGTGTCATAGATAGTCTAGTTCAGCAAGGGGTCTTGACAGTTAGCCACTGGCAAGTCCCCGATGCGCAGAGGTTTTCACTCCGGCGGGCAGAATGGAAATGCGCCGCAGAAACGATATGCACATATGGTGAACGCCGACTAGAGCGGGTCGACACATACATGCCCGAAGGGGGTGTCAGGAGACGTGTCGGACCGCCCTTAGCGGAGAAGGGTGTGCTCGAATAGTTGGAGTAAACTGATGGGGGAGTTTCTGGCATAAGATAAAACTACCTGAAAGTCTATGCGAGAACTCTCCTACTCCAACAATCAATCCTCTCGAGACCTTAATTGAGTGAAGCGTCAGGCTTAACGATATTAAGTTTTACCGTCTACTTTACTCTTACATCTGTGTGAACTTTTGGCGATAAGTTTGAAGTTGTTTGGTGCGGTCGCAACCTTGGGATCCATCTTCCTAGGGGTGCCCCCGTTACAGTATATCGTTAAGCGAGCTCCTCGCTTAACTCCTCTCCTGATTAATTGTTTTTCGACCTTCGGCACTGACCTTGCGTGAATACTGGTAACCTTGTCTCGAACAAGTAGCCCAGGGTGGAAAGCGCAATGGCTAGTATCGAACGTCGACCTAGAATGGAATCCAACTCGGATTCAGACCTTGACCTTGACGAGAACTCCGCCAACACATTTCGTGCTTCGGTGTTCGCGGACGTCCGCGGTATTGAATGGGACGGTCACCAATTGCTCCTGGAGGCCGCCCCTATTCAACTACCTGATGAATGTGTTGATCTTATGATTACAGACCCTCGCGCTGCGGCGCTTTCGTTCTTCCAAGACGCCGCCCTCGTCCACAACATGCTCCCTCCTCCACCGCAAGGAGTACCCTTTAGCGAGTTCTCCCGCGAGTTCGTCGAACCTTACATCGTCCGGGAGGTATCCAAGTCGATTGAGGATGCGAAGCGGGAACTGAAGAACTGGAATGCCCAGCAGCAGCAGGTGTTCCGTAAACAGATTACTACGGCAGCGGTGGAATGGATGAAGGTACAGCAGGAGGCATACCTGCGAATGTTAAGAGACCAGAAGGCATTGAAGGATCGTATGGCAGCGCTGGAAAGGGCCTTCGCGGGAGGTTATAGTATTGATGCTGAGAATGACGTACTGATGATAGAGGCGGCGCCCCCACTCCCACTTGTCCACACGAAGCTGGAGAACTTCGGGATGGAACTGGCTATGAGAGCCCGGGATGAACAGTGGAGGGCGTACCTAAGCCCCGTGGGCATACGGATGTTGGAAAGCCTCAAGGGGGAAGGATACAGTTATACCTCGTCCTTCACAAGAGCATCAACAGGCTCGCTGTCTGTCCCCTCCTCGATCGCCCGCAGTCGTTCAGGAAGTCCGGCGATTGGACCAACCGATGGGCGTCGGGTTAAGAAAAGGACGTCCAAGCCAAAGGGTATCACAGCACCAGATACACCTGACCCTACTCCTCGGCCGACCCCCGCTCCCATTAACCCCCCTGCAACACCGTCGGTTGCAACTCCCGTACCTCCTATTGCTGCCCCAAGACCCACACCTTTACCAGTTTCATTGCCCCCTCCTGATACCTTCCCTGTCGCAGCTTTCCCGCCAACAGTATCGGCTACCCCAGGGTACCGACCGCTGCGTGCGGCTTCACCTGGATTCTTTGAACAGGTCAGGCGCCAGGAAGAGCGAGCACCCATGGCTCCATCACGAGGGACTCCGATCCCCGGACCTGGGACACCCGCTCGTTCCGTTCCTTGGGCACCCGTGATTCCTTCTGCCCCCTCAAAACCAACTCTTCCCTCCATCCTCCCCACGATCACTAGTGGTGAGTCGGACAGCCAAGACGAGTACTGTCTGTCGGGCTGCAAGTCGGAAGAAACCCGTATGGGGTGGATTCATTACCACACGTACGGGTGCAGGAAGGGACCACGGACCCCGGTAAGGCACCGAAGAAGACAGAAGGAGGGAGACGGACGACCAACATGTGGGTACTGTGGGTCATGGAGACACGCGGGGCCCCCAATGCAACCTTTGAGTTGTCCAGAGCTTCAGTCGTTTCTGGCGATGACTCAGGCGGCTCCGAACCCAACTCCTGAGAGTGGGCAACGACCTGTTCCACCACCGGCATCAGTACCATCAGGGGCTAACCCCCCCGAGGATGGGAATCAGGATGGCCAGGAGGAAAGGTTTGATGGGTATGATAGACCCCGCGAGACCCCAGGTGGAAATACCGGGGGTAGTGGAGGTGGAAATGGACCACCTGTCGGTGGTACTACGGGAGCAGGTGGAGATCCTGGGGACTCTGACCATGATAGCTCGGATGATGATGATGCCGATTCTCTCCCCGACTTGACCCCTTTTCTCGGCGCTCGCAAGGATGACTGGAGCGACGAGAAGAAACGACGGTGGGACCGCCGTGCTAAGAAGCTGTCAAGGGAACTACGGACCAGGGCGGCTGCACGACCATCATCTAGACAACGGCAGAAGAAGCCGGAAAAGCTGAGCGGCATTCCGGCGTTTAAGGGAAAGGTCACCGAACTCGCCAGCTTCTTGACGCTGGTAGAGGTTAAGTTCGAGTACTTTGCTGGGTGCAGGTTGACCGATATGGACAAGGTAAACCTGGTGATCCCCCTTCTAGAAGATACTGCCCGAACATGGTATCTTGGGCTGCACTCCCACATCAATAAGGAGGCAGCCAAGCGTACCGGAGTTCCAGTTAATAACAGTAACCCGTTAAGAACGTGGAAAGGATTCCGGGAACGGCTTGAACGGAGTTTCGGCGGTGACCAAGCGGAACGAGACCGATCCCTCCTTGAGTGGCGAGACCTAGTGATGAAGCCACATCACATCGATGAGTACCTGGACAAGATAATTGACTATATGTATAAGCTTAGCTATACAGACCCTGTGCAGGTACGAGATAAGGTACGGTCGGGCATTACTCAAGAAGTGAGGAACGCGTGGGCACTGAAGGAGCCCCATCCCACCGACTTGAACGACTACCTTGATCTTCTTCGGAAGGTTGGACACACACTGGAAGACAACACCCGGTTCAGCAACCGAGTTATCCACCCTGTCCAACGGTCTCAACCAACGGACAAGAAGGAGGATAGGTCCTCAACTTCCGGAAGGTTTAAAAAGAAGGATAAAGGTTCGGGCAGACAGAACCAGCGGTCTGCCAAACCTACTAATTTCAATGCGGGGAAACAGGCAAAGCCGGGGACTTCTGAGTATGCCCTGGCGCATAAGGAAATCCCGTCGACTTTGACCGAACGTCGGAGAAAGCACAACCAGTGCACCAAGTGTGGACAAACGGGTCACTTTTGGAGAAAGTGCACCGCGACGTCCCCAGTCGTTAGTTCGTCCAAACAGGCTCGTGGGTTGAAACGGTCAGCCCCGGTAAGCGAGCCCTCAGGTACGGACAAGCGACTAAAGCGCATTGAAGCGCCACCTCCGGCTACCTCGTCAAAGATACTTGAAGTCCGACAGGCATCACCTCAGATTATGGAGGTTGATACTGACGGCTCAGAATAGGTAAGACCCCATTCTGTGTAAGGTAGAACCTTAATAACCTGTATCCATAGACCCCTGCGGGATGGATGAAAAGGAGCCCCGGAAGTGGCTTCTGGGATGGGTAAGTACCCCTCTACTGCATGAACGACCCTGATGCTGACTACACCCAGGTGGTGTGGGCAGATAGATGTTGAAGGCCGTATGCGGTGGACAGGGTGATCTCTCCTTTGTGGGTTTTCAGGTTATTTCCTTTGTTCTAGTTATTTGTATTTCTTTCAGGATTTCTTTACTGGGACGGACAAGTCATAGGGTATTATTTTCGGTTGAGGCTGGGAGAGATCTCGCTCGCGGAGACGCTCGACATTGGGGAAGCAAGGTTGCTTCGCTTGGAACCGGTCCAAGAGCGGACCTCTACCCACCTCGGGAAAATTTGTTATGGTTAGTACAAGCGGGATTAGTTCAGGCTGGACTTGATTGAATAAATGATACTATGATCAAGTTTACCTGAGGAGGGTTTAGTACCCGAAATCATGCTGGCGTGATAGTAAACACCCTAGCTATTGATAAAACGATTCCCAATCCCTTAACGTTTACCGACCCGTTGTGGCCGCTCTTGTGTCGAAAGGCAAGAGATCAGAATTAGTAAGCCAAGATGACTAAGTCCCTAAGACAAGTGAAGAGGCAGAAGCGTGATAACTTGCCTCGCCATACCAAGTCTATCCACCTGAGGGTAAGGCTAGACTGGAAGATTGGAGCTAGACAGGTAAGCGCTGAGGCGCTCCTGCTACTCGACAGTGGAGCTACTGGGCCAGTGCTTAGTAGCCGATGGGTTAAACAAACGCAGGCACCATGTGTACGACGAAAGGTACATGTGCCGATAAGCGACGCAAGCGGTAATCACATTCCGGGGTCAGGTCTGCACTATACCAAATCATTGGACATGAGAATAGGCGACCACCATAACGAAATGCGGTTTGAAGTCGCGGACATGCCCGACACCAAGGTGGACGGGTACCTACCTATGTCTTGGTTGAAGGACCATAATCCCGACATAGATTGGAAGACAGGATCACTAACCTGGCGCTCAGATTTCTGCAAGGCTAATTGCCTGGCAGAGCAGGGGCGGTTAGTGTTCATGACCGATGAAGAGTTGCTAGCTGAAGACCCTAGTAATGTGTACCTGTTGGGAATTGTACAATTCTCCGATGAGGAAGGTGCTGACATTACTGTCAAGCTACTCCCTGAGTATAAGGACTACGGGGACATCTTCAGTCAAGAACGGATTGAGGCCTTGCCGGAGCACTCAAAGTATGACCACACGATCGAGTTGCTACCCGGGACTCAACCTCCGTTTGGGCCTATCTATCCGTTATCGGAAAAGGAGCTTAAGGCACTCCGGGAATATCTCAATGACATGCTGCGAACGGGGAAGCTACGGCGATCCAGTTCCTCAGCAGCAGCCCCTATCCTCTTTGTGCCAAAACCAGATGGTACATTAAGACTGGTAATAGATTACCGAGGGCTGAACAAAATCACGGTGAAGAGCAAGTACCCTCTACCGCTGATGAATGAACTGCGAGATAGGTTAGGAAAAGCCGTTGTGTTCACTAAGTTGGACTTGAAAAACGGCTACTATCTTCTGAGGATGGCAGAAGGTGAGGAATGGAAGACGGCCTTCCGGTGCAGATATGGACTGTATGAATACACGGTCATGCCGTTTGGGTTATGTAATGCCCCGGCAACTTTCCAGAGCATGATAAATGAGGTCTTTCGAGATCTCATGGATGAAGGAGTCATCGCGTATATGGATGACATCCTGATCTACTCCGAAACTATGGAAGAGCACGTCGCGATGGTAAGGCGTGTAATGGAGAAATTGCGGAAAGCTAGACTATGTGTAAGTATGAAGAAGTCCAGTTTCCACCAACGGGAGGTTGAATTCCTCGGATATAGGATCTCCGATATGGGGATCTCTATGTTGTCGGAAAAGGTGCAGACAATCAAAGACTGGGCACCTCCGACATGCGTCGTCGACGTTCAAAGCTTTATGGGCTTTGCCAACTTCTATCGTCGGTTCATAGAAGGGTTCAGCAAGATAGCGAAACCCCTCACGGACTTGACAAAGAAGGATGTCCGATGGGAATGGACACCTGCATGTGAGCAGGCCTTCAATCATTTAAAGGAAGCGTTCACGTCCAAACCTATCCTAGCACATTTTGACCCTGAACGGCCAACACGGCTAGAAACCGACGCTAGTGACTTTGCATTAGGAGCCGTTCTCTCCCAGTTATGTGAGGATGAGAGATGGCATCCGGTGGCCTACCATAGTAGGAAGTTTCACCCAGCAGAGATCAATTATGATGTCCATGATAAGGAAATGACTGCCATCGTGGCGGCATTCAAGGAATGGGATCATCTGCTGCGCTCAGTAACGGACCAATTGGTGATCTATACGGATCATAAGAACTTGGAGTACTTTAATAGTACCAAGGTCCTTAACCGAAGGCAGCACCGCTGGGCTGAATTCCTGCAACCATTTAACTTCAAGGTGGTTTACCGAGAAGGACGGTTGAATGAGAAGGCGGATGCTTTGTCGCGGCGTAGGGACTACCGCCCTGAAGGGGGGAGTGATTTTCCGCCACAGTCGTTTTTTCGCCCCGGACAGTGGGTCGGGAGCCAGGAACGGGACATCTTGCGACCACAGGTGTTGCAAGTGTGCCAGGGATTTCGGCTCAAGTCGTCCTTTTTGGATCAGTTGCGGGTAGCGATAAGCGAAGACCAGGAGTACTTAAGGATCCTGAAGGCAACAGCTGCAGGTGACAAAGAGGTCGACCGACATTTCACGACGGAAAAGGGCTTACTCCTGTACAAGAACAGGTGGTATGTTCCCAAGGGTCAGAATCTGAAGCAGACAATCATGAAGGCAGAACATGACTCCCGAATCGCGGGACACTTCGGGACTTACAAAACCATTGGCAGGGTGAGGGCTAACTTCTACTGGCCTAAGATGGATGAGCACATCACTGACTATGTGCGGACATGTGATGCATGCCAAAGAAATAAATCCATCAGGCACAAGAAGTTCGGGCTGCTGGAACCTATCGATGTTCCTATGCGGCCTTGGACAGCAATTTCAATGGATTTCATTGTCGCGCTGCCAGAGTCCGAAGGGTATACCAAGATCTGGGTCATAGTAGACAGGTTTTCGAAAATGGCCCATTTCATACCCCTGACCACTGAGGTACCTATCAAGGAGCTTGCCTTGATATTCCTGAAGGAGGTTTGGCGCCTTCATGGACTGCCAGAGTCAATCATCTCCGACCGAGATAGCCGATTCACATCCAAGTTCTGGATGAGTCTGATGCACTTGCTGCAAGTGAAACTAAACGTTTCGACTGCATTCCACCCAGAGACTGATGGGCAAACCGAGAGGGTTAATCAGACACTGGAGCAGTACCTGCGTAGTTACTGCTCCTATCAACAGGATGACTGGGTCTCGCTGCTACCCCTTGCGGAGTATGCGTATAACACCTCAACATCAGAATCCACCAGGTTGTCACCATTTGAGATCAACTATGGGTTCAACCCACGAACAAACTGGTCGGGTGTTGTGTCTGACAACCAAGGGATACACCCAAGTAGTGAACTCTTGGTTAAGGAATGGGAAGGAACCTGGCAACAGATTCGAGAAACGATTAAACGGGCACAGGAAAGGCAGCGGAAATGGCATGACCAGAAACGGCTGCCATCCCCGGACTATGTTACCTTGGAAGATGTGGCTGCTGGGCGGGCTAAGAAAGCGGACCGCGTGATGTTGAACCGGAAGAACATCCGCACCAAGCGTCCCATGGAGAAGCTGGACCACCGGATGTTTGGCCCTTTCGTGGTCAAACGTCGGGTGGGTACCCGAGCATACGAACTCCAATTGCCCACCCGATGGAGCATCCACCCGGTTTTCAATGTCACGCTGCTGGAACCCTATCGCGAGGATCCGGAATCGGGTAGGATCAAGGAGATCCCTACCCCAGAGCTCGTGGACAATGAGCCCAGTTACGTCATCGAAGCTGTTGTGGACAGTCGCTGGTATGGTGGAACAAAGGCGAAGTTTCCGTCGCGCTTTGTCCAGTACCTGGTTTCATGGGAAGGCTATGGAGCTGAGGAGAACTCATGGGAGCCCTATGAGATGCTAGAAGGGACAGGCTTACAGGCCATGCTAGATTTCCACCAAAGATATCCGTCCAAGCCCAGGGACCATCGGGTCTTGGGGGAATCGAGTCGTGGAAACAAAAGACGACGCTAAACGGTCCGGGACGGACCGTAGAGAAGAGGGGAGTGATGTAACGACCCAGCATACGTGAGCTATGGCAGCCGGAACCTACACCCATACAGGTAGCTCGGAGGCGAACTGGTAGGAACCGGCAGGCAAGTGAGTACTTGACCTACGGAGACCCGATGGCCCGGGCTCCGAGATGAGCAGACTTAGTGGACACAAGTATTTAGGTACATGGCTACGCCCAAGGTTGGTGTCAGCGTACTTAGGGACCTATGAAGGGCCAATACACAGCTAGGCTGGGTAACTAGAGAAAGGCCGAGTGTGTCTATCCCCGGAAGTGGGATAGATAGGGTAACAGGAGAAAATCCACTTGTCCACCGGACAAGATTACCCTACCCTCAGAACAGGGTTACCCTGCCTTGAGGCTTGGATTACCCTGTTCAAGGGCCTGAGTTACCCTACCTGCCAATACGAAGTCCCTCGGGGAGTTTGGGAAAAATGACTGGAATGTTTGTCACACGAAGCCATGCATAATACTGGAATCTGGGGTTCCGGGAGATGCTATTGGGCGAGCTACGCAGCTACGGAGAAGCTGTAAATTGAAGACATTATTCCTATCATGCCCCTCCGGCCCCGCCTTGAGGCCCGGACGTCATGGGCAAACGGTTGTGTAGTTGTGTGCAGTCTACCAAAGGAGGATCTTTGGAGACCCGCTTGCAACACCGTATACGTTGCTGCCGTCCGGTCGACCGTAAGCTGTTCGCAGGATATATAAGGGGGCATAGGGTGGAAGGTGGAGTACCTCCTCCAAGTTGTTCGGAGTAAAACGGACCAAAACTGACGGAGTTAACGGGAGTTAACCGTGGGGGTCCCGAAGGTAGTCCCGGGTGGTGCCGGGACGACTGGGAACGTTTTGCACCTACCACGCCCAAGGATGTCCCCAACGCCATAGGCTCTGAGAGGGAAGTGCAGAGACACTAAAAGCATGATTCCTACCGCAGGTAAGGTGTATCCGAGGTAGTGGTCATGGGTAGCGCCCATTGGATCACTCCTGGACCACCGTACCCTGCGGAAGACACCGGAAGCCCGAGACTCGTAAATAGTAGATAGATAAACCGCTCACGGTAGCTTCCGGCGTCAAGAAGAAATCAACGCGCATGGGAAGGGTGTCATAGATAGTCTAGTTCAGCAAGGGGTCTTGACAGTTAGCCACTGGCAAGTCCCCGATGCGCAGAGGTTTTCACTCCGGCGGGCAGAATGGAAATGCGCCGCAGAAACGATATGCACATATGGTGAACGCCGACTAGAGCGGGTCGACACATACATGCCCGAAGGGGGTGTCAGGAGACGTGTCGGACCGCCCTTAGCGGAGAAGGGTGTGCTCGAATAGTTGGAGTAAACTGATGGGGGAGTTTCTGGCATAAGATAAAACTACCTGAAAGTCTATGCGAGAACTCTCCTACTCCAACAATCAATCCTCTCGAGACCTTAATTGAGTGAAGCGTCAGGCTTAACGATATTAAGTTTTACCGTCTACTTTACTCTTACATCTGTGTGAACTTTTGGCGATAAGTTTGAAGTTGTTTGGTGCGGTCGTAACCTTGGGATCCATCTTCCTAGGGGTGCCCCCGTTACACCTATGTGTGGACACGGATGGATAGGAACCCCACCAGCATTGACCAGTTTGTTGTGGGAGCTGATCACTTTGTATTCACAGTTTGGACCAGTAATTGCTTGCCACTGTGAAAGGGTCCAAGTGACTATGATTAGCACGGAAGCAGCGACGAGGGTGGTCGGACACCCTCCCCCTGGTTCCAGGAAATCAGAGTCCAGCAGGGCAAAGGTTTTCAGGGTCTACGAGGTTCGCACAGAGAAAAGTAGGCGGAGTAATTAGGCCGCGAACACCCAGATGCAGAATATAAATATCGAGGTACCTCTTACGCTTTATAGAGATCATCAGCGCCGTGGAAGAGATCTTATGAATATATTCGTTATACGATACTTTGCCACATTCCACTTCCATTTCACTAATTTCAGTGAGCCTTCCTGGAAATCATTTCCTCATGTATCGGACCTTAGTCTAGACACGCTTGACTTTAGAGTTCGCTACTGCTCTAACACTTATCAATACGGCCGGATTCTGCATCGCTCTGGGTTAACTTGGGGAGGCATGCTCAGGCCTAAACAGTCCAATGGCATTTCAGCCAGTATACGTTCTGGGTTAAGCTTCACCACAGTAGGCCATAATAGGGCCCACTCTGGCCATGTCTCTGGGTGTGCGCAGAGTATCGTCCCTTTGCCCCCACCCCCTCACAACTCCTTGGTCATGGATTCCTCTATCACCAAACTTGACATTCAGTCTTACTGCCAGCATAGCAGCCAAGGCCTGCGATCACTGGGCCAGATCTCCCTTTGGTTGGAATCCATCCCTTGAGTCGGCTAAGGGCTCTTTGCATGCGTTTATCGCTACCACCAATGGACCGATTTAGTTCATCGCACCTTGGCAGGATAGCCCAGTTTCCTCTCTTCCAGACTCAGTGGAAGCCCCTCCGTCGTGGACCTTCAGTAGTGGTGTAATTGCAGATTTTGAGCCTGTATTGTATTGGTAGTAATTAACCCCTCCCCCGATACTCTAAGAGACCCGGGGATCGATCTCAGGACCTTTTTGCGAATGCTCACATGGCATGCCCCTTACGCTAGGCCAGTTCATCCTATATCTAATACTAGGACAGGTATGAGATAACGTACTGTCTAGGATTACGCAGGGGTTTGGAATGAATGAACACGCGGGGGCCCTCTCCAACCGACTTGAACCGGTACCTTGATCTTCTTGGGATGGTTGGACATACCCTCGCAGAGAATTACAGGCTCTGTAATTGCGTTATCCATCTCGTTCAACACTTGCAGCTAAGCGACAAGACTGAAGATAGGCTATTGATTTGAGGCAGGTTTAAAGGGAAGCAAAAGGTTTCAGGCAGGCAGGACCATAGGTCTGCCAAACCTACTAATTTCAATATGGGGAAACAGGCAAAGACTGTGACTTGTGAGTTTGTAGTAGTGCATAAGAAAATCCAGGCGCAGTTGACAGAACATTGGAGAAAGTAAAACCAGTGCACCAAGTGTGCACAAATTGGGCACTTCTGGAGAAAGTGTACCACAGAATCCGCAGTCATTAGTTTGTCCAAACAGGCAGATGGGTTGAAATGGTCAGTCCCCGTAAGCGAGCCTGCAGGTATGAACAAGTGGCTAAAGTATATTGAAGCACCACCTGTGGCCGCCTCATGGAAGACACTTGTAGTCCAACAGGCATCATCCGAGATTGTGGAGGTTGATACCGATAGCTCAGAATAGGTAACAATCCAGGCTCCTTAAACTACCATGTGGCTGAGCCGTATCTATAGACCGATGAGGGAGGGAGAAAAGGGAAGGCAGCAACAGGTCCTAGGCTGGATAAGTACCTGTTTGCTGCATGAATGAGCAGGGAACTGACCACACCTAGGGGGTGTGGGCCGATACATGTTGCAGGCGGCATGTCGTGGATTGGGTTGTTTTCCGTGTATTGGGTTGTTACACATAAGACGAACTGGCATAGCGTAAAGGGCATGTTATATGGTGTTTGGCAAAAGCTCATACATTCGATCCCAGGGTCTATCGGAGTATTTGGAGAATGAGATAATTTTTATCAACATGCTGCCCCTACAAAACCCTGTATTGCGCCACCACCGCAGGTTCCCGCGAGAGCCGTCTTTATGAAATCTTGACCAGAGAACTCACACCTGCCATGACAAGACAGAATGAACTAAATCAGTTGGTTGGTTGTGGAGACAAATGAATACAAAAATCACTCCACTGTGATAATGGATAGATGCCAACCAGGGGGAGGTCATCTACTCTGGTAAGCGTTCCTGGCTGCCATGCAAAACAGTAAGACCGAATTTCAAGTCCATTGGTGAAGGAATGAAAGGAAAAATCCAGATGAGAGGATGCTGCTAGAGAGAAGATCGTTTGTCCCCATCCGGATGCATTAAAAGAGATAGGCACATGAAGGCCTACCATGTGGAAGGTTAACCCAGAGCCCGGACAGGCCTGAATGCCATTAGTGCAACCAGGAATGTCTATGCCTCCTATGGGTTGATGCAGCCGGATGAGGAATCTCCCTGCACTGATCAGTCTGTCGTTGGGGCTGATCACCTGGTATGCAGAGAAAGAACCAGTAACTGATTGCCACACGGAAATAGTTTCAGGGACCACAGTTAGAGCGAACTCTCTGAGGGGAGGGACAGGACGCCCTTCCTGCTGTTCGAAGCTATCGGAGTCAACTAGGGTGCAGGCTTTCTGAGTCTGCGAAGTTCGCACAGGGAAAAGCAGGTCAAGTAGGTCAGCCATAGATTCCATGATGCAGAACACAAATATCGCATTGCCTGCTATGCTTGACCAACGCCATCAGGGATGGAGAAGGGATCTTGTCAATATATTCCTTACACGATATACTTCTTACAATACTTCTATCTAGAGACTTGAGGTGAGCCTTCCTAGCAATCACTGCGTCACCTATCGTCCCTCAGTGCTGACTGACTTGTTCTTAGAGTTGGCTACTGCCTAATATGCATCTCCCGTTATCTCCTCTCTTCTAGTTATAAGTATTTCTGGCAGCATTTCTGTAGCTGGATGGGCAGGTCTTGGAGCATTATTTCTGTTGAGGTGGAGCGAGGTCCCACTACAGAAGATGCTGGACATTGTGGAAGCAATGATGGTTCACTTGGAACCAGTCCAACGGCGGACCCCTATGCATCTCGAGAAAATTGTTATCTTTAGTACAAGAAGAATTGGTTCTAGCAGGGCTTGTTCAAATGAACAGCGTTATTCCCAAGTTGCCCTACAGAGGGTTTAGTACCCAAAAGCATGTTGGTGTGATAGTAAACACCCAGCAATTGTGATGGAGTGAATTTCTATCTCTTAATGTTTACAGATGTGTTCGGGCCACTCTTGTGTCTAAAGGAAATGGACCAAAATAGTTAAACCAGGATGACTAAGTCACTAAGACAAGCAAGCAGGCAGAATCGTGACAACTTGCCTGGTCATACCAAGTCCATTCAGCTACGCATGAAACTAGTATACCAGATTAGTGCTAGACAGGTAAGTGCAGAAGGGCCCCTGCTACTTGATAGTGTAGCTATTGGGCCAGTGGCTAGTAGCCGATGGGTTAAACATACTCAGGCATCTTGTCTGCGGTGGAGGGTACGTGGGTGGATAAGTGACTCCAGCGGTAATGGCATTCCTGGGTCAGATTAGCACTATAGCAAGTTATTAGACATGAGGATAGGTGACTACAGGAATAAGATATGCTTGGAGGTTGCAGACATGCTGGACACCACGGTGGATGGGTACCTACCCATGTCTTGGTTGAACGACCTTAACTCTGATATAGATTGAACGACAGAATCACCAAGCTGGCGGCCAAATTTCTGCAAGGCCAACTGCCTAGCTGTTCAGTGGCGGTTAGTTGTCAAGACCAATGAAGAGTTAACAGCCAAAGACCGAAGTAATTTTTGGAAACCGGAAGATACTGCGCACAATGCTCCCATCAGGGTTCCATGTTTGGGTCATTTCTGATAGTGCGTTTTGGCTTTAGGGATATATGGGCGAACTTTTTTACGTTTTTGAAAAAGTATTGGTAATGCAGGTATGGGCGGATGTATGGATGGGCAGGCGGCCAGTAGTGAATGCTGGACACAATGGATGGCAATCCGCGAAGGCTGTAGGATGGGGTGCAAGGTTGAATACCTAGAGAATGGTGAGTGGGGGTTTGTTTTTCTTTCTTGTTAGCATGGTAGTCAGAGCAAGGGGAGAGGATAACACACCTGGGTGATAGGATAGGAGGATATGATTGTCGTAGTTGATATAAACTACTCTCTTAGCCATTAGTTGTAATAGCCAAGGAGAAACAGAGCTGTGGGAAGACAAGAGTTTTCACACCTTTAGTGGTCCAATGGTGAGTAACCCCTTGGCCTTTTGTTTTGTTTCACAGCCCGTCACCGATGCATTTCTATGGCTACAGTATTGTGCTACTCTGTATTCAAAAGGTTATGAGTCTGACTTGACTCTATCTTGTGAAATGGCTATGTAGATGATATACTTTTTGCATTTTGATCACAATACCCTTATACTGCTTGATCACTATACGGTGTTATACCGCATGTTCCTCCCTTGTCATAGTCATGATCTTGGAAACCAGCCTGGAAGTGAATATCCTCGTATCGCGCAGCATCAAACTACAATCCAAAGCAGGCAACCACCATGAGTGGAGACTCACTGTGATTGACATGCTTGCTCAGACGGTGTATTGGCCGCTTGTCCCTGGCAAACCTGAATGTCCTGAGCAGACATGTGATGCCCAAACCCTGTGGGAGCAGAAGGCTTCCAAGCCCCAGAGTATGCTGGGCAGGCGGCTAGATAGTGCCCCTTATAAGCGATATGCTGAAGAACAAGACCCCAAAGACCTGTGAAAGAAGTTGGAAAAGCACTATGTCGGGAAGGATCAGGTGGGGATCTGATTCCTGTGTGAGGAGTTCTTCCAGATAGAGTGTCTTAATGATAACCTTGTTGACTATGTTTCCACTCTTGGGAAACCATTCCCTTAGTTAGCTGCTACCGGTGAAGCACAAGATCAGAAGGATAAGAAGTACCTTTGGCTATTGAAGTTGCCATTGTCCTACCACACTTTCCTGCCTCCCTCTACTATAATAGTGATTGTGACGTGACCAAGTACAATATCATATGCGACCAGCTGATACTAGAGTACCAGCAGTTGAGTAAGGATACTGGTAATGAGCTGGAGGCTACAAATGCTTTCTATACTGGCCAGGGGAAAGGTACAAGGGGTGGGTCAGGTAAAAAGAAGCGTAAAGAGCAGCATGTCAGTAAAGAGAGTTGCTTTTTCTGCAAGCAGAAAGCCTGCAGTGCAAATAGGTGTTCGGCAAAGCAGCAGACTGCAGGGAATAGAAGATTTGGTCGGAGAAGAGGAGGTCACCGCGAAGATATTTCTGGTACATATAGTGCTAATAGAACCAGTGCAGAGAGTGGGAGATCACCACAAGCATAGACTACAATATATGCAAAATCAGCCAAGGGGTCATAGTCGAAATAGGTTTTATATTCCGGTGCCGCGCACCATATGGTGCCTGATCAAGCCCAGTTCCAAACGATGACCCCATCCATACCTTGATCCATATTGAAAATTGAGCCACCATGCAGGCTAAGGGAGAGGGTACTGTGCTATTGAGTCTTGATGTTGAGGGTGTTAAAAATCCTGTAGTATTGTAGAGAGTTTTGTATGTTCTGAGATGGGTAGTAGTGGTCTGGTATCTGTCCGCTGTATTCAGGCAGCTGGCAGAGTGGTTAGCTCTTTGCTAGAAATACTATTAGTATTTCATATGGGAAAAAGCTATTGGACATTGCCAGACTCCAGCAGAATACCTATAGCATCCAAATGGACCCCGGGATCACACAAGTCGAAGCCAAGCCAGTCAAAGCAATTGTAAAGGTAGTCATACCAACCACCAAGCATGGAACCCTTATGGACTGGCATCTCTGCCTTGGACATATCAGCCTTAATAATGTCAAACAACTAGCCAGCAGTCATTCAGAAATGGATATTGATAAAGGTCATGCCAATCCTACGTGTGTTAGTTGTGTTTCAGCAAAACGAACTCACACTCCGAATCATTCACCCTCAATATACACCACAAAAGCTCCACTAGAACTTCATACTGATATTGCTGGACCTATGAAAACTAGCTCACTTGGAGGAATTTACCACTTGCTTTTATTTATTGATGACTATACTAGATATACTATGGTCTACGCTTCCCATTAGAAGTCAGAGAAATTCTCTAAATTCAAGGAATATAAGTGTAACGGGGGCACCCCTAGGAAGATGGATCCCAAGGTTGCGACCGCACCAAACAACTTCAAACTTATCGCCAAAAGTTCACACAAATGTAAGAGTAAAGTAGACGGTAAAACTTAATATCGTTAAGCCTGACGCTTCACTCAATTAAGGTCTCGAGAGGATTGATTGTTGGAGTAGGAGAGTTCTCGCATAGACTTTCAGGTAGTTTTATCTTATGCCAGAAACTCCCCCATCAGTTTACTCCAACTGTTCGAGCACACCCTTCTCCGCTAAGGGCGGTCCGACACGTCTCCTGACACCCCCTTCGGGCATGTATGTGTCGACCCGCTCTAGTCGGCGTTCACCATATGTGCATATCGTTTCTGCGGCGCATTTCCATTCTGCCCGCCGGAGTGAAAACCTCTGCGCATCGGGGACTTGCCAGTGGCTAACTGTCAAGACCCCTTGCTGAACTAGACTATCTATGACACCCTTCCCATGCGCGTTGATTTCTTCTTGATGCCGGAAGCTACCGTGAACGGTTTATCTATCTACTATTTACGAGTCTCGGGCTTCCGGTGTCTTCCGCAGGGTACGGTGGTCCAGGAGTGATCCAATGGGCGCTACCCACGACCACTACCTCGGATACACCTTACCTGCGGTAGGAATCATGCTTTTAGTGTCTCTGCACTTCCCTCTCAGAGCCTATGGCGTTGGGGACATCCTTGGGCGTGGTAGGTGCAAAACGTTCCCAGTCGTCCCGGCACCACCCGGGACTACCTTCGGGACCCCCACGGTTAACTCCCGTTAACTCCGTCAGTTTTGGTCCGTTTTACTCCGAACAACTTGGAGGAGGTACTCCACCTTCCACCCTATGCCCCCTTATATATCCTACGAACAGCTTACGGTCGACCGGACGGCAGCAACGTATACGGTGTTGCAAGCGGGTCTCCAAAGATCCTCCTTTGCTAGACTGCACACAACTACGCAACCGTTTGCCCATGACGTCCGGGCCTCAAGGCGGGGCCGGAGGGGCATGATAGGAATAATGTCTTCAATTTACAGCTTCTTCGTAGCTGCGTAGCTCGCCCAATAGCATCTCCCGGAACCCCAGATTCCAGTATTATGCATGGCTTCGTGTGACAAACATTCCAGTCATTTTTCCCAAACTCCCCGAGGGACTTCGTATTGGCAGGTAGGGTAACTCAGGTCCTTGAACAGGGTAATCCAAGCCTCAAGGCAGGGTAACCCTGTTCTGTGGGTAGGGTAATCTTGTCCGGTGGACAAGTGGATTTTCTCCTGTTACCCTATCTATCCCTCTTCCGGGGATAGACACACTCGGCCTTTCTCTAGTTACCCAGCCTAGCTGTGTATTGGCCCTTCATAGGTCCCTAAGTACGCTGACACCAAACTTGGGCGTAGCAATGTAACTAAATACTTGTCCACTAAGTGTGCTCATCTCGGAGCCCGGGCCATCCTGTCTCCGTAGGTCAAGTACTCACTTGCCTGCCGGTTCCTACCAGTTCGCCTCCGGGCTACCTGTATGGGTGTAGGTTCCGGCTGCCATAGCTCACATATCCTGGGTCGTTACAATAAGGCACTGGTTGGGAATTATCATGGGGTAGAGGTCAATGCTTTGAGCAGTGATAATGGTACAGAGTATACAAGTCACCAGTTTGCTAAGCATTTTCGCAAGTGTGGGATTTCATATGAGAAGATGGCTCCATACCAACCAGAACAGAACGCAGTTTGTGAGAGGGCAAATCGGACCCTTATAGGTCAAGCCAAGGCAACGATCTTTGATAGTAAATTGCATGATGAGCTATGGGCTGAAGGTATTCACACCACCGTGTACCTGAAAAACTGAAGTTCAACTAGTAGCAAAACCTCTACCCCTTACCAGCTATGGACCGGCCAACACTCCAATCTGTCCCATCTTATTCCTTCTGGTAGTAGAGCCTTGTCTCACATACCGAAAGCCAAGCGAAGCCAGTGGGAGAAGAATGGGGAGCGGTGCCAGGTGGTTGAATATGTAGGGACAAGCCAGTATTGAGTTGTGGTTGGAAGAAAAGTGCAAGTCGTACAGGACATAACAGTTATTATGGATACCCAAGAGGCCAGAGTAGTAGAAAAAGCAATAACATAGGTTGGAGTAGTACTTCAGTATAGCTCAGAATCAGAAGTAGAAGATCAGAAACTTGAAGTATCAAGTAATATATAGGATTCAGAAAAGGAGGAAGCTCTGCCGGAAGCCTTGCCAGAAGCCATTGAAGAAGAACCAGAAGTTGAAGTAAAGGAGCTACTACCAGCAACTCCATATTCACAAGAAAGGACCAAAATTGCCAGACTCTAAAATGGTCCAGCCACCCCAACCCTTGCATTGTCCAGATCTCGCCGAGAAAATACTGGAAAGTTTACCTCCACCCGATCCCACCATGCAGCCTTCCTTGCTACCAAATCACTAGACCCAGATAAACCCTCTAGCTATACTGAAGCACTCAATTCAACTATGGCACCTAAATGGAATGCTGCAATAGTCGAAGAGCTGAAATCAATTACTGATAACCAGACCTGGGAAATTGTTGATTTGCTAAAAGATCGAGTACTGGTGAAGTGCAAATAGGTATTTAGGTTGAAGCGACCAGCTAGAGGAGAAGTGGTAAGGTACAAGGTCCGTCTGGTAGCAAAAGAATTCACTTACCACTATGGGATTGATTACCTCAAGACCTGTGTCCTGGTATTCAAACTCACATCTCTGCACATAATTCTCAGCCTTACAGCTGCCCAGGGTTATCTGATTGATTGGACCAATATCAAGACCATATACTAGTTAGGAAATTTGAAGGTTGAGATCTATATGGATATCCTGGAAGGTCAATGTATGTGAAAGCAGAGTTCTAGTAGTGCTACCAGTAGGAGGTCTGCAAATTGCTGAAAGGGCTATATGGATTGAAGCAGTCTGAGAGGATTTCGAATCAAGAGTGGGACAAGCACTTGGTTGGTACATGCGAGTTTAGGAGAAGTTGGTAGGACCATGCAGTATACATGAAAGAGGATGGTGATAACGGCTACTGGGCGCTGATTTGGGCGTATGATGTTCCGTGGATTGGACCAAGGGAAATAGTAGAAGAAGCTAGAAGTCAGCTTGCAAAACTGTTTCCAGTCACGGATTTGGGAAAGTGTCATGCCTTTCTCAGTATTGAAATTGTTTGCGAACCAGGTCAAATCACTCTCCGCCAATCTGCCAGTTATGAGAAAATCCTCATATGCTTTAATCTCACTATTGTATAGCCTGTATCCACCCCGCTAAACCCAGGAACCAAGTTGCAAGGTACCGCAAGTACTACCAAGCTGTAAAGCAAGGTAGATGAAGGAGAGTACTAGAGCATGATAAGTAGTCTGATGTACCTCATGCTGTGTACCTGGGCAGATATTGCATATGCAGTGGGAGCGCTGAGCAGGTCCAACAATGCACCAACAACTAGTCATACGATATCCGCTAAACACCACCTCCGCTATATCAGTAAAACCGCTAGTCTTCAATTAAGACTTTGTCCCTTTAGCACCCAAGACTTATACCCGATCCTCTATAGTAATTCTGACTGGCCTGGTAATTTGGACAGTCGCAAAAGTACCACTATATATGTACTTGTCTTAACTGAGAAGTGGTCACCCAGGGAGGAACCTATACAATCTGCAGTCTCATGGTCAAGCATGTAGCAAGAAACTGTTGCACTGTCATCCACCAAAGCCATATATATGGCTCTCACGCAGGCCGCAAAAGAGTCTATTTGGGTATTCTATTTCATTGCCGTGTTGCAAAGCAATAACTTATGCCGTAAAGGAAATACACCAGATACCGGTCTCCAAATGACAAAGATATATGTCTATAACCATGGTGCCATTGGTCTTATACACAACACCGACATCCATAACTGTACTAAACATATCGCTATTCACAAGCACTATATTTGAGAAAAAGTAACTGCTGGTAAAATAGAGTTCTAGTACCTTCACACGGGTGATATGGGCGCTGTCTGCTGGACTGAAGATCTCAGCCAGGAGGAGGTGGACCGGTTTCGGGCTAAGATGGGTTTGTGCTGAGTGGGGGCACCAAGTGAGGGGAGTGGTATAGGGAGAGCTGTACCTGGGAGCCATGGTATGGTGGAAATAGTGGTACTCGTAAATCCAATATTATTAGCAAAATTGCAACAGGCATAGTCAGAAAGAGCATGAATTGAGCAGAGGATGGTTCAGGATTAAAGATTTTGTTTTTTTTATTTTCTTTTATTTCTATATCAATACAGCCAGAATGCCTCACAGTGTGGGAGTGTGGGGAATCGTAGGATACTGCTGGGAATACTCGCACCAGGGTTCATTGTTCGGATCATTTGTGGGAGTGCGTTTTGGTACCACGCATTGGCAGGTGCATTTTTTGGCTCATCAGAAAAGCATTCCAAATGCCCGTGTGCATGGATGTACTGGAGGACGTGGAGCCGGTAGAGAAAGCCAGATGTAATAGATGGGAATGCACACCGGGTGTAGGATAGGCCAGAAGGTCAGATACCCCGAGTATGTCAAGTGGGGGTTTGTTGTTTTCCTTTGTTAGCATCCTAGTGAGAGCAAAGTGAAGGTGCGACACACCTGGGTGATAGGATACAAGGTTATGATTGTTGTTGTTGATTTATGCTGCTGCGTTCACCATTAGTGGTAGTAGCAAAGGAGCAAGAGAGTAGAGAGAAGAGAATAGTTTTTACCACTTTAGTTGTGGAATCCTGAGTAAGCACTTGGTAATTCATTTTGTTTCATGGCCTGACACTTATTTGCTTCAATGGCTACAGTATTCCGCTGCTCTGTGTTCAAAAGCAATCTGTACCCATTGGGAATTGTACAATCCTTTGATGAAGCAGGTGCTGACATTATGATCAAGGCACTTCTCCAGTATAAGTACTACGGGGATATCATCAGTTAAGAGTGCATTGAAGCTCTGGCGGAACATGGGAAATATGACCATACAATTGAGTTACAGCCTGGAACTCAACCTCTGTTTGAGCCTATCCAGCCATTATCTGAAAAGGTACTTGAAACTCACTGCGAATATCCCAATGGGATAATACTAACTGGAAAGTCACCGCGATCCGGTTCTTCCACTGCAGCCCCTATCCTCTTCTTGTCAAAACCAGGCGACACATTGGGACTGATACCAGATTGCCGAGGGCTGAACAAGATGATGGTTAGCAGGAAAAACCCACTTCCATAGATAAACAAAATGCAGGGCAGATTAGGAAAGGCCAGTGTGTTCACTAGATCGCACCTGAAGAATAGCAATAACCAACCCGGGATGGCAGAAGGCGGGCAATGGAAGACGGCCTTTCGTTATTTGTATGGACTGTATAAACCCACAGTCCTGCTGAGTACCTTGTGTAATGCCCTGGCAACTTTCCCGCGGATGATAAATGATGTCCTTTACGACCTTTTGGATAAAGGAGTCATTGCATACATGGATGACATCCCAATCTACTCCTAGACCATGGAGAAACATATGGCGCTCATGAAGTGCAAGATGGAGAAACTGCGAGAGACCAGATGGTATGTAAGTATGAAGAAGACCAATATCCACCAATACAAAGTTGAATTCCGCAGGTACAAGGTCGCTGATATGGGGCTCTCTAAGGTATTGGAGAAGGTACGGACAATAAAGGATCGGGCTACCCCGATATGTGTGGTCGGTGTTGAAAGCTTTATAGGCTTTGCCAACGTCTATTGGGAGTTCATAGAGGGTTTCAGTAAGATAGCGAACCCTCTGATGGACTTGTCTAAGAAGGGTGTCCGATGAGAATGGACACCAGGTTATCAGCAGGCATTGAACCATTTGAAGGGTGCGTTTACGTCCAAACTTATACTAGAACGTTTTGACTGTAAAGGGCCAACCAGGCTGGAAACCGACAGTAGTCACTTTGCATTACAAGGTATCATCTCCCAGTGCTGTGAGTACCCGAGGTGGCATCCCATGGCCTATCATTCTCAGTAGTTTCATCCAGCAGAGATTAATTATGACATCTATGACAACGAGATGTGTGCGATCATCGTGGCATTCAAGGGGTAGGGTCATCTGCTCTACTTGGTAATGGACCAATTGGCCATCTATATAGATCACAAGAATTTGGAGTATGTCAATAGTACTTACGGCTTTAACTGTAGGCAGATCAGCTGGGCTGGGTTCTAGCAACCATTGAACTTCAAGGCAGTTCAGTGAAAAGTTGGGTTGAATGAGAAGGCCCATACGTGGTTACACCATAGGCGCTACCGCCGAGAATGGGGGAGTGATTTTCTACAATAGTTGTGTTTTCACCGAGAGCAGTGGGTGGGAAGCCAGTAATGGGACATCTTGTAACCACAGTTGTTGCAAGTGTGCCAAGAGTTTTGGCCCCAGTCTTCCTTTTAGGATCAACTGCAGTAAGTGACAAGACAGGACCAGGAATAGTTAGGAGGCTGCAAGGCAACAACTACTGGTAATAAAGAGGTCGACCGACATTTCACGACAGAAAAAGGTATTACTGCAGTACAAGAATAGGGGTATATCACCGAGTTTCACAATATCTAGGAGATAATCATAGAGGCTGAACATGACTTGTGAATGGCCGGGTAGTTCGGGACCTAGAAAACTGTTGGCAGGGTTGGAGCAAAGTTTTATTGGCCAAAGATGGATGAGTACATCGCGGTACATCGCGGACTACTTGTGTCCATGTAATGTGGGCCAAAGCAATAAGTCTATCAGGCACAAGACGTTTGGCCTGCAGGAAACTATTGTCTTTCCTAAGCAGCCTTGGACAGCGATCTCCAGCTACTGCATTCTAGCACTGCTACAGTCAGAGGGGTATACTAAAGTCTAGGTCATTGTGGGCCGATTTTGGTAAATAGCACACTACCTACTCCGGACTACAATGGTAGCGATTGAGTAGCTTGTCTTAATGTTCGTGAAGGAAGTTCGTTGTCTTTACAGACCCCTCAAGTCAATCATCCCCAACTGAGATAGCTGCTTCACATCCATGTTCTGGATGGATCTGATGCACTTGTTCCAAGAGAAACTAAATATTTCCTCCGCATTCCACCCTGAGACCGATGGGGAAACTAAGAGGGTTAGTCCGACACTGGAGTAGTACTTATATAGGTGCTGCTCCTACCAACAGGATGACTGGGTTTCGCTACTATCTCTTGCGAAGTATGCACACAATACTTCAATATCAGAATCCCCTAGGTTGTTACTATTTGATATCAATGGGGGATTTAATGCCGGGACAAACTGGACAGGTATAGTGTCAGATAGGCAAGTCATTCACCCTGGTGGTAAGCTCTTGCTTAAGGGATAGGAAGGAACCTGGCAAGAGATTGGGGATATGATTCAGTAGGCAAAGAAAAGGAAATGGAAATGGGGTGACTGGAAAAGGTTGCCAGTGCCAGACTATGTTACCTGGGAGCACTTGGTCTCTGGGTGGGCTAAGAAGTCAGACCACGAGAGGTTGAACTGAAAGAACATCCGCAACCAAGTGTGCGATGGAGAAGTGGGACCACATAAGCATACCAACTGCAGGTGCCCACTAGATGGGGTACCCACTAAGTTTTCAATGTCACATTGGTAGAAACGTATTGCGAGGTGCTAGGATTGGGTAGAGTTAAGGAAATCTATACTGCAAAAAATGTGAACAATGAGCCAAGTTAGGTTATTGAAACTGGGGTAGACAGTCCATAGAACAGGGGAGGAAAGGCAAGATTACTCGCGCATTTGGTCTAGTACCTGCTTTCATGGAAACACTATGCAGCTAAGTAGAACTCGTGGGAGCCCCATGAGATACTAGAATAGACAGGCTTACAGGCCATTCTAGATTTCCACCAAAGATATCCATCCACCCCTAGGGACTATAGGGTCTAGGCGGAATCGAGTCATGGAAATCAGTGATAGTGCGGGCGGTCCGGGACAGACCTTGGAAAAGAGGGGAGTGATGTGATGAGTGAGCATACATGAGCTATGGCAGGCAGAACCTAGACCCATTCAGACAGCTATGAGATGGACAGGGAGGAACCAACGGCCAAGTAAGTACTTGACCTACGAAGACCTGATGGCCCAGGCTCCGACATGAACAGAGGAGGCGGACAAGATAGTTGAATGCTTGGCAACATCATGGAGCAATAATAGCGTACACAGTGAACTCTGACGTGACAATTGCTGTGCTGAGCTGGGTAACTGGAGAAAGTTTACAAGGGTCTAGCTCTGCTAACAGAATAGATATGATAACAGGGTACAGTCATTTTGTCCACCAGACATGGTTACCCTACCCTCAGGATCACTTTACCCTACCATGGGGCTTAGGTTACCCTGTCTAAAGTTCTGAGTTAGCTTGCCTTGCAATACCAAATCCCTTCCAGAGTTCAGAAAAAATGACTAGAACATTTTGCATGTGAAGCCACGCATAATAAAGGAATGTAGGGTTCTGGGGGGTACGATTGGATGAGCTAAGCAGCGCGAAAGAAGCAGTCAATTGGACACATTCTTCATATCATTCCGCTCCGGCCCCGCCTGCAGGGCTGGATGTCAGGCGCAAACGGTGGTGTGGTTGGCTGCCGCCTAACAAAGAAGAATCTTTGAAGACCTGCCTGCAACACCATATGCATAACTGACATCTAGTCAACCATAGGCTATTTACGGGATATATGATAGGGCATAGGATGGAAGATGGGGTACCTCGTCCAAGTTGTTTGGAGTAAAAGTGACCAAAACCAACGGAGTTAACTGCCCTTAAGCGTGGGTGTCCAGAGGTTAGTCCAGGTTGGTGCTGGGGCTCCCACAAGAGTTTTATACCTACCAAGTCCGAAGGTGTCCCCAATGTCATAGGCTCTGTTAAGGAAGTACAGAGGGTCTAAAAGCCTGATTCCTACCACAGGTAAGCTGGATCGAAGGTAGTGGTGAGGTGTAGCGCCAATTAGATCACTACCAAAACACCGTACCAGGCAGAAAACACAGGAAGCCCAAGACTCCTGAATAGTAGATAGATACACCACTCATGGTAGTTGCCAGGGTCACGGAGAGAGCAATGCATATAGGAATGGTGTCATAGATCGTCCAGTTTCATCAGGGGTCTTGACTGTTAGCCAAAGGCAAGGCACCAATATGAAGAGGTTTTCACTACAGTGGACAAACTCAAGATGCGCCGCAGAAATATTAACCACATTAGCAGCAGGCCAAGTAGAATGTGTTGACGCATGCATGCCTAAAGCGGGTGTAAGGACTGCGGTTGGACCATCCTTCGCAGAACAGGGTGTCCTCGAATAGTTGGAGTAAACTGATAGGGCGGTTTCTGGCATAAGATGAAAACTAGTTCAAAGTCTATATGAGAACTCTCCTACTTCAACAATCCATCCTCTCGAGATCTTAATTGAGTGAAGGGTCAGGCTTAACTATATTGAGTTTTACCTCTTGCTTTACTCTTACATTTGTGTGAACATGGAGCAATAAGTTTGAGGTTGTTCAGTCCTGTCCCAACCTTGGGGTCCATCTTTCTATAGATGCCCCTGTTACAAAAGTAGATTTGACTAGGAAACATAAGATTTGTATCTGTTTCTGCTACACCAGCACTTGTTGGTGCACTGGTGGGGTGGGAACTTGGTGGTTTGGTTTCTTTTAGGTAGGCAGTAGTGAGGAAGGGACTACTTTCTACTTAGGCACATATCTCCCTTCAGATCCTGTTGCTGAAACTAAAGCTCTGCAGCCTGGATTAGTGCACACAGAGCTACATCACAAAACTTTGTCATTCAACAAAGCCAAAAGCCTTATTTAGCTCAAGAAGCAACATGACCATATCATCCAACTCCTGTATCCTTCTTTTTCAAAGACTAGTTTAGTCAAAATTCAGAGGAAGCAGCCCTTGATCTTGAAGACATCACCTCTGCCTAGGTCATCTGTCACATGATTGAACTCATGGATGTTAGGCTGGAGACCTGCTGGATGGATTCCTCTTTATAACCGTTTACTAGGGATTTAAATTGACATATTGAAGAAAACTTATCGCCATTGAGGCTAGGCATTTCTGCTCTAAAACTAGACCGATCTATCAGTAGATAATCCTTTTGCTCCAACCAGCAAGATTCTAACCCAATACTCGAAGGCCAACACTCAACTTATTAATGCACCAGATATATAGTGCCTAAGCCAGATACCTGTTTTCTTGGTTTCTTCAGTTGATTAGAACTTCGAATTCTTGTTCAAGAAGGATTCTGTTCCGCAACATGAACATCACAATCTGCTTCTTGAGTACAACTTTAGAAGAACCTGCATTCTTGAAGGACTGATGGTGGTCAAATAATCTGCTGCCATTAAGAACATGTACCATGAAGTCTATAATAGATAGTGTGTGGTATTAACAGTGGATTTTTATGGTGGTGGTGAGAGCACAATGCCTGTTTTGAACATCTTGGAAGCAAGTCGAACACCTCTCAGGATGATGTTGAGAGGATTGATGGGTTCGCTATTTCCGCGGACCCTGAAAAGACAAACTTTAGAGTCTTGGCTTCTACCTCTTGCAGTATCCTTCCAGATACTGAGTCATAGCTGAGGCTCCATACTAGTAGAAAACCAGTTGTAGAGAAATGCATTATTTACTGGTAATGTATTTGTTACAAGCAACAAATTTACAGACAACCCATTAAAGCTTATATCTGCTCCTGCCACTGGCAGGGTCATCGAAATTCCCAATGCAAGAGATCCGGCTAAGACCATTATTACTGCAGTGGATCCAAACTACTCTGGATGGTGTTGCTGTAAGAGTGTCAATATCAGCATAGGAGACGAGAAGGATATCCACCTGGACCTGATAGTGGAGTGTACTATACTAGGAAGGCCAGTGCCTTGCGACTACAGTTCTGCCATGGCCACAAAACTGGGTTACTGTATATGTAACCGGTACAGGTACTTGGTTAGAATTGGGTTTGGTTTCATGAGTATCGTTTGATGCTAGTATTGTTTTGTGTGCTACCCGTTGATACACACCATGTTTTGTATTTTTTATACAGTATCGTACGATACTAGTATTGTGTTATCCGCTATTGGTTGATATATAAAATGTTTTATTGTTTGTTATACAGTATCATCTGACCCTTGTATTGTTTCATGTGCTATCGGTTGATACACAGCAGGTTTTGGAATATTGCTCATACTGCATATAAGCGATTTGCTGTGTTTAAAGGCAGCTGATTTCCATGATGGAAAGCGCAGACTTCAAGGGACAGTATTCTTAATATACTCGGTTGAATGGTTACTCCTTTGATCTTCTCTTACTGCCCGTTCGAAAACTACTTTAGTAAGCAGCACTCGCTGGTTGTGGTTCAAGAAGGCATCTGCTACTGTCGTACTGCTAGATGACTAGGGTCGGGCCCAAAGACAGCAAATCCTGTTAACATAAGCAAGTGGTTAGAATTTCGCCAGGACCAGGCCTGGTCAACCTATGAAGCATCGAACCAGAGGCTACCAGTGGGAAGAGGCAGAATCGAGGAAGGTTTGGATCCCCCAACATGACATCATTGAGTCACTAGATACTCGAAGTTGGCAGGGAGTCTCACGAGAAGGCCTTAGCAAGAAAAGGCAACCCTAAAAATCAGAAGGGCATAAGAGAGACTTTGCAAGCAAAGCAGCTGAAAGGCAAATAGCACGAGACCTGGTCACATGGGCCTTTAGCGAATGAACCGACGAATTACCTAAGGCAGCTACCAGCATTCCTGGGCTTTTGCTCTAGAGACCTAGCAAAGGAAAGGTTTTAACGACCCAGCATACATGAGCTATGGCAAAGGGAACCTATACCCATACAGGTAGCTAGGAGGCGAACTGATAGGAACCCGGAGGTAAGTAAGTACTTGACCTAAGGAGACCTGATGGCCCGGGCTCCGAGAATCAACAGAATTGGCTGGTCAGAGTACATAGGGACTTATGAAGGGGCAGTTGCTCAGCTAGGCCGGGTAACTGAAGACAGGTCAGAAAGGTCTGTCACCGGCGACGGGATAGACAGGATAACAGGGAAAAGTTAACTTGTCCGCTGGACAAGGTTACCCTACTCTGGGGATCAGGTTGCCCTGCCCAGAGTCCTGAGTTACCCTACCTTTCAATACGAAGTCCCTTGGGGAGTTCGAGAAAATTGACTAGAATGTTGGTTGCGCGAAGCCATGCATGATACTGGAATCTGGGATTCCGTGGGATGCTATTGGGCGAGCTACGTAGCTTCGAGGAAGCTGTAAATTGAAGATATTATTCCCATCATACCCAACATACCCCTCCTTGAGGCCCGGACGTCATGGGCCAACGGTTGTGTAGTTGTGTGCAGTCTAGCAAAGAGGAATCTTGGGTGACATGATTGCAACCCCGTATGCGTCGCTGCCGTCCGGTCGACTATAGGCTGCTCGCAGGATATATATGGGGGGCTTGGGTGGAAGGTGGAGTACCGCCTCCAAGTTGTTCGGAGTAAAATGGACCAGAACTGACGGAGTTAACGGGTGTTAACCGTGGGGGTCCCGCAGGTAGTCCCGGGTGGTGCCGGGAGGACTGGGACAGTTATACACCTCCCAAGCCCGAACGTGCTCCCAACGCTATAGGCTCTGAAAGGGAAGTGCAGAGACACTAAAAGTATGATTCCTAGCACAGGAAAGGTAGATCTGAGGTAGTGGGCATGGGTAGCGCCCATTGGATCACTCCTAGACTATTGCACCCTGTGGAAGACACCGGAAGCCTGCAACCCGTAAAAGAGTAACTAGATAAACCGCTCACGGTAGCCTCTGGAGTCACGTAGAGATTAATGCATATGGGAACAGTGTCATAGATAGTCTAGTTCATGAGGTGTCTTGACTGTTAGCCTCTACCAAAGACACCGATACGCAGAAGTTTTCACTCCGGCGGGCACAATGGAAGTGTACCGCAGAAACGATAACCGCATAGGGTGAACGCTGCCTAGAGTGTGTCGGCACATGCATGCCCGAAGGGTGTGCCAGGAGACATGTCGGACCACCCTTAGCGGAGAAGGGTGTACTCAAATAGTTGCAGTAAACTGATGGGGGAGTTTTTGGCATAAGATAAGACTACCTGAAAGTCTAAGCGAGAACTCTCCTACTCCAACAATCAATCCTCTGGAGAACTTAATTGAGTGAAGCGTCAGGCTTAACGATATTAAGTTTTACCATTTACTTTACTCTTACATCTGCATGAACTTGGGCGATAAGTTTGAAGTTGTTTGGTGCCGTCGCAACCTTGGGATCCATCTTCCTACGGGTGCCCCCATTACAAAGATACTGCCACCACCAGCGAAGCAAGAAAGGCTGACCGCTGGTATTGCAAAGAAGGAAAATGGCCACAAGCAATCAGATCAATTGCTCGTCGCTGAACTCCCAGAAGGATTCACAAGAGACTCTGCAGATGTTTGGTCCGACAACAGCTCACGCAGCGAAGAATCTGTATATGCGATGTCTGAAGAAGGATCCGCCAGGTGACCAGGAATGAAGGTCAAGCTTCCCCTGCCACCAACATTCTCAGGTGAAAAGAAGAACTAGAACTGTGAAGCATTTGACACATGGATAACGACAACTTCCCAGTACCTCGCTCTATATGAGGTGGACAAGACAAAACAACGAAGTGGAGCATATATTGGGAGTTTCCATATCGGAAAGGCAGAACAAGTATAGCATCAAGCAATGAACCGCTATGATAGCAAGGAAAAGATACGTGGAATAACAATGATTAGCCACTTACGGGACAGATTCCAGTCTTCGCAGAATATGGAAGAAGTGTATAAGAACTTTAAGGAAATCCAGCAAGTACGAAAGGGGAAGACAGACCAAATAACCATGATAGCCATGGATCTCTTGATGTACTGTGCATAATTAACAAGTAGAACGGCATCACAGTACACACTACAGGAGAGGCTGTATGAGGCCTTGCAGCCCAAACTATGGCAGGAGGAAGAACCGATGGAAGAAGAGGGAGATTCGTTCGATAAAATGGTCCAAGGAGCTGAATACAAAGATGCTACCCTGTATGAAACAGGAGTTTACCGAATCTATACACTGTGGCAGGGGAGCAGCAAGGGATCATCCTCAGGGGAAAATATAAGAAAAGAACCACCAAAGCACAAAGGTATGAGAGATGAGAAAGATGAGAAGAACAAAAGGGGCGAAAAAGTCACATGTTTCGAATACGGAAAAAAGAAGTACTATGTAAAGGACTGTTATGCCAAGAGAGAAAAGGGCAAACAGCAAAACGAGTTCCCAGCATGAACCACATGGAAGCAAGTGAATATGAGGAAGTTGCGATCAACTCGGTAGGACTGGAAAGCCTCTGAATGCAACCAACACTGCCAAATAAAGCACATGATGCATGGGAAGGAACAATTCATATAGAAGGCTATCGAGCCAAGGTACTGTTCGACACATGAACAATCGCCTGTGGCACAGTTAGCACTACCTTTATCTGTACACATGGCATACCCATGGAACCCCTACATTAACCAACCACTATCAATATGGCCATGAAAGGTTCCTGCTCCTCAAGCCACAAGAACTGTGGACTGACTATACGAATCGGGAAAAGGATATGGACAAATTAAGAAATGCAGGTAGGAAGCCTGGTGATATACGATGCCATAACAGGAATGCCATTCCTGAAAACACACAGTGCCGTTCTCTGATGCGGGGAAACGGCCATAATGTCTCGCGGTGACAACCTGGGAGTGCTGTGCAAACCTACAAGGGGGGAATTCCGAGCCACTGTGGTAGACGCCACTGCAGCAAGGTTGTAGGAAGAATATAAGGATGTATTCCCAGACAAGTTCCCCGAAACCCTACCTCCTATACAGAAGATTAACCATCACATTTGCCTAAAATTTCCAACCAACATAAAGAAGCAAGTAAAATACAGAATTTCGGAAGCATATAAGGAGAAACTGAGGTACTGGATTAACGAGATGTTGCGAGCCAGGGTAATAGTATGACAGGAAGTCCCCACAGCAGTAGCAATATTTGTACAACCCAAATGAGACAGAAGGATCCGCCCCCTGGTAGATTTGAAAATTCACAACGACAATAGAATCATAGATAGTCCATCTATTCCCAACCCACAGGGGATCCTAAACCGCATTGGACGAGCAGAATGCCGGTGTAAGATTGACCTAAGCGACGCATACCTCCAAACATGAGTGGACAAGGACAGTGCTAGGTTCAACTTATTCAAAAACCGCATTTGGAGGCTTTGTTAGCAAAGCGATGCTACATGGAGACATGAATACACCCGCAACCTTCATGTGAATAACGGAAGCTATCCTACCTGAACTCTTACATTATTTTGTATGGGTATACATTGATGCTATTCCCATATTCTGGGACATTCTGGAGGAGCATGAAAAACACATATGCCAAGTATGTGACCGACTCAGAAAGCAAAAATGCAATGTGAGGAAGAAGAAGTAAGTGCTTTTCGTAGATAAACTAGAAGTACTAGAACACATAGTGGACAACGAAGCAATTCATGCCTCTGCCCAAAAAATATCATCCATCGCAGGAAGGGAGACATCAAAAAACAAGAAAGAGGCACAATGCTTCCTCGTAATAGTGAATTATATGGCCCAGGTACTCCCACACCATGCTACCTTGACGGCACCATCAACAGACTTGCGAGGGAACACTCAATTCGTATGGACAACCACCCATCAGACCATATTCGCGGTGGTCCAGAAACGAGTTATAGATCCCCAACTTATACAACCAATAGACATACGAAGCAAGGAACCAATTTGGCTGATTGAGGAGACATCAGATTTAGGAATTGGAGCATGGGTGGGACAGGGACCCACTTATGAGATGGCTCGACCAGCTACGTTTCAGAGCAGGAAATTGACCAACGCACAGATCAATTATGGAACCACTGATGAAGGGGCCATAGCGATAGGGGAGGCACTTAATCGCTTCCACAATATACTAGTGGGAAATTCCTGCATGGTAGTAACAGACCACCAGCCCCTGACACATCTACAAACCATAAAGAATACGAGTAGAACAGAAGTTAGATGGGTCAGCACCTTAGCAAAATATCATGCAAAGTTGGTCTACACACCCGGAAGTACGAACCTGTTAACTGAGACCCTCTCCTGGATATATGAGGGAGGATCAGACCTGAACCCACTGCATGTCCACGATTATAGAAAGCAAGGTGCAGACATCTAGGATAACAAAGCCTATGAGCAACAATCCAACACAATGGAGCCTGAGCGAAACATCTCCCCTACCTCCACCCCTACCTTGCACACTGAGTACCACAATGGGGCCCCAGTGCCCCCTGTCAGCTCCAGCTTAATCACTGGGGAAAATGACTGTCATGACAAGTGCACCCTCTGTAGCATACCATCTAAGGAACACCAATATAGCAAACTCCACTACTCTCATTGTTACGTGGATCATTGCCCATACCACCAAACTGAGATCAAATTCTCAAACACCCATCCCGGAAAGAGGGGAAACCCGACCCCTCATGCTCCTTGCGAATGACTGAGCCCTCCAAGGACAGAATCGGACCCAAGCCCTCTGGAGTTCCCCCTAATTGATGCTGGGGAATGGTAGCAAACGATTGGCAGGAGGCCATATAGTGATGAGAAAAGGTCGTCCACCCTCATTCAACCGACGCCCAGGTCATACTCAATCGCAGCACTACTGAATCCCGAAGCCCCGGCATTCCGAATGCGAGTGCCAGACAGTCCGCAACCAATCAAATGCGCAGAGCTGATGGAATATTTTAGCAATAAGACATGACTCTGCGTAATGCCCCCAATAATGAATGAATATCGGCGCGGGCTACAGGATATCTTGAAAGACAGCGAAGAGGATCACTGACCAGAGGGGACCAGAGGACGTAAGATAGAAGATGAGCTGCACATTAGTCAAACGGTCAATAAAATGATAGGGATATTCGGAGCACACATGGTTGCAGCATACTGGCAGGAAATAACCTGAAAAAAGTTAAACCAAAACAGGGACTGCAGAGGACATTTGTCCTCCTACACCGTTGCAAACAGAATGATACGTGCTAAAAGACAATATGGGGAGGGATGGATGTATATTTCCAAAGGTCCAACATTTGGAAACACCGCACCGAGAGAGTACACTATAGCCGAAATCCACAACCAAGGCCATCACAGTGCTGCACAACACTTACAGCACACTACCTAGTACCCGTTCTGGCCTGAAATGCACAAGGAATTCAGGGCATATGTGGTGCAATACCACACCTGCCAAATGAACAAAGAACCCACAAAGTTACAAGAAGGAAAAGCCTAGACGATTATCCTACCACCTGAGAGTTTTGAATCAATAGTAATTGACTTTGCAGGACCATTCCACAACCCATAGGGATACGTCATGATCCTAGTAGCCATAGATAGGTTCTCGGGATTTACATGGCTCATACCGACAAACAAGGCAGTAACGGCTATAACAACCTAGGAACTGCTACGCAAGAAAACGTTTACAACCCATGGCCGCCCAACAACAGTAGTGAGCGATGGGAACCCATGATTCGAGTCACGTGTGTGGAGACAGCACTGTCGATCGCCAGAAATTGAATGCATCAAGGTAGCACCAGGCTAACGGGAGATGAACGGGCAAGTTGAAAGACAATTTGGGAATTGAAAAGACCTCTTTGAAACCTGGTTCATGCAAGATAGAACAATTGGTTTGATGCTATACCTGAAACGGGTGCATACTTGAATGCAGGCTGGTCTGAAACGCTAGGTATGTCACCATACAAAGTGGTTTATGGAAAAAACTACCCACTACTCCTGCGGGTGATTTTCAAAAATTCTGCTGTTCTAGCAGCTGATAAATTGTTGAACAGACACCAAGCAATCTGAAACACCCTATTCAATGCTAACAAGGTGGCACAATTCAGGAGCATGAGAACAGCCGACAAGCGACACAGACACCAGACTCCAATGGGGATACATAACCAGGTACTGGTTTACAGAAACCTATTCTCCACTAAGTCAGGACGAAGCAAGAAACTACAACCACAATGGTGGGGACCATTCACGATAATAGAATATGATGACCATACCCAAAACTGTGTGGCAGAACTGGATAGAAGAATGATTAGAAACTGAGAAGCGACATTCCACATATCCCTGGTGAAAAGATACCTCCTCAATGACCATACCAGGTTTCCGTGAAGAAGTCATGCAAAACCACCACTCATCATGGTTAACGAGAAAACAGAGTGTCAAGTGGATGTAACAAGATATGACAGAAGATGATAGGACGGCGACCAATTTCTCGTAAAACGGTTGGGATATCCGGAAATGGAAAACAGCTCGGAATCCGGGACAGGATTAAGAAACGCGATGGAACTAGGCGACCAACGGTGGGAGGACAACAAACTGGAGGACAGGCTACCCCCTACCATCAACCTTCTGATGGTAGCATGGAGCCGAACCCTGCCTGAAATCCAACACCTCAGCCCAGCCACAGATCAAGGGACACAAGACGGGTCTTGATTGGCCCACTTTGGAAGCGATTTCAAAAGCAGAGAAGATGAGAGGCAGGTCATGGAAGACAAAGCAGCATAGCTGGAGCAGCTAGCTGAAACCGAGTACTAGGAATAACAAGGAAAGAAACACATACCATCGAACACCCTTAGAATGTCAAACTATGGACCAGTGACTAGGGGACTATGCCATCAGGTAATGGGACTGTTGGTGAACCCTGACATTATTCCTAGAAGATACCTAATACAGTAATTGTTTGTACACATTTGTGGCAAATGCCTAGAAATAACAACTGAATCAACAGGAGGGTTATGGGGAGAAACACTAGCAGACGTTTTCCGCTTTGGTAGTGGTTGCTACCTGAGTACAGAAAAATGCGACATGTCCATAGAAATGGAAGAAACTGAGATTAAGTGCCACCCACCTATACCAACTGCCAAAGCGAGACCAATACCTAAGCGAGGCCAACACCTAAACGAGGCCACTAGCGAGACATAAACACCACCCACCTTCTATCTAACAACCCAAGGAAACTCACCACAACACCTACAAAATAAGAAAAGGCCTTGCATGCTTACAAAAATATCGTACAATCCAACGAAGAAAGTGAGGAATGTCAACCTGCGAGGAAGTCACCATAAAGGGACGATACCGGATTGTGGGATACCTACTATAGCATGGAACTATTCCACTCAGGGCAGATAGGAAGACATTTTACATCAATTACGCCGAAGCAGGTAGATGAATCGATATCGAGATGGATGAATGGGGGGATCAGACGGTTCGACGCTAGATCATTTTACCACACTACCAGGAATCTGGTTGTTTTGTGCAGGGCGGGCCATGTCAGGAGTGTTTGGAAACATGGTTCCCAGCTGTAGAATGGATGTTGCAGAACAACATAAGATGGTTACAGGATAGTGATAATGGTAAGAATGGGTCCTATAGGAACTTTCAGGAGAATAGCGGATTTACCAACTATTAGGATTTCATTATATTATTTTGTTAGGGGAAATTTTTGTTTTCTTTTGTATGTGTAACCTGTATGGGTACTGGGTTAGGATTATGTTTGGTTTCAGGAGTATCGTTTGATACTAGTATTGTTTTGTGTGTTATCGGTTGATGCACACAATGTTTTATGTTTTGTTATATATTGTCGTTCAATAGTGGTATTGTTTTGGGTGCTACCAGTTGATACACACAATGTTTTATGTTTTGTTATGCAGTATCATCAGTTGCTTGTATCGTTTCGTGTGCTATTAGTTGATACATGCGAGGTTTTGGAATATCGCTCATACTGGAGATAAGCAATATGCTGTGTTTAAAGACCGCTGATTTGCATGATTGAAACAGGAGACTTCTACAGACAGTATTGTTAATATGCTTGGTTGAACGGTTACTTCATTGATCCACCATTAGACCCAGTGCGAAGACTCCTTTAGCAAGCCCTGCTCGCTTCCTGTTGATCCAGAAGCCATCTGCTCCTATCATACCGGTATGTGACTAGGGCCTGGCCCAAACACGTTATAGTATATCTGAGTTACATCAGAAGGGGGGAATATCAGAATCAAAGCATTTTACTGGCAGATCTGGTTTAGCGATAGGAACGTTGTCCTTGAAGGGCACGTATTATATATTAGAAAGTGGATATACACTGGTCACCAGAAATATGACCTCCAAGTTGGTTCACAAAGTTGGTATCAGGTGGTAGCCAACTCTAAGGACAGGAGAGTCCTAACTAGGGCGCATTAGTTGGTGAAGTGAGTACCATAAAGTATAATGTGTTCACCCCCAGGGTGCCAATCCCGCTTCGAGTGTGATAGTAAAACATGGCATGCTTGCACAGCAAGAAGGGAGCGCTGTGTAGACTCAAAGAGGCTTCGAAGGGGCATAATAGGAGATAAAGAAGTACCTGTTCAAGCAAGTATATTAAAGGTGCTAGTAGTTAAAGTGTACTGTTTCCATAATGGAATCGGCACTATTTAAATACGAGTTCTCACTCATCTCCAGTATGAGAGATAACATAGTCACTTTCAAAGTATCTAGTAATAGCTTGAAGACATAGTGAGTATCAATTGATACTGTAAAATAAAAGACAAAACGTTCCAACTATCAAGTCGTACCTTTGAAATATAAAACGTATCAAATGATACTATCAAACAAAAGATAAAACATTGCAGGTATTAAGCAATACCTTTGAAATATGAAAAGTATCAAACAGTACTATCTAACAAAAGATAAAACATTGAAAGTATCAAGCAACACCTTTGAAACATAAAAAGTATTAAACGATACTATCAAATAAAACATAAAACATTCAAAGTATCAAGCAATACCATTGAAACATACCAAGTATTAAATAATACTATCAAACAAAATATAAAGCATTCAAAGTATCAAGCGACACCTTTGAAATATCACCAGCATCCAGCGGCATGGTAAAACAAAATAGAAAACAAAACCTAGGACCCGCACTGGCTACCCTCCCCCCACCAAAATAACTATTTAAGTAAAACAAAACTTATAATCCTGGAAATCAAAATTGTCAAAGAAATCATCCATGCCATAACCTTCCTCCTGAAGGAAATATTCACCCGAGATGTAATTAGATAATGAACACGAAGCACAAATTGCAACCTCAACAAAGAAACCACTTTCATACCAGGTTATATCGCAGTAGTCATGTATTCTGACATTGTGCGCCCTACACCCTGGGCCGTTCCATCTTCTTCCTGTAAAAACAGTAAACCCTAGGGAGGTTTTCAGGGCATGGGATACTACTGCAGTTCACCAACAGTCGCTCAAGCTGATGTACTGCCCAAGACTATGTTACAGATGGTTTGATATTGTTATGGTTTCCGATGGAGAGATGTTAGGGTGGAGCAGCAGTCGTCATGTGCTGTGTCCTCTATCGCTTCATCCTCCTTACTAGTCGATTCCAATTCGCTATCAAAGTAAGCTGCCCAGAAGGCTTCCTTTCCTGGTCCTTCATTGACTTCTTCGGCTAACTGAGCGCTATCAGGCGTTTCTGGTGACCAGTACCTCGTATCTGGTCTGGGATTTCTGCTGAGATTTGCTGTATATTCAGTGGAGTTTCTTCTTTGTTGTTTTTCCACTATTCCTACACCAGTTCCATACTATGCTCAATGCCTTCCGGAGGTTCCCCACCGTCTTTGCTTCGTAGACAACCTTTCAACTTTACTAGGAATTCATTATCATTGTCTCATTTTCCCTGGTCCAAGATCTCCCCCGCTTCCCACCCTGTGTTCTCCTTTATCAGGATTGGGGTAGGGTGAGTATGCGCTCATCCAGGGAATATATAGTCGTTATTTGAATAGTAATGTTTTACTGAGGGGGAGTAAAAGACACTGGTGTCCTTCCGATAGGTTTTTCCATCCATCATGACTGTGTGGTTCTCTGTAAACCCGTCCAATTCAAGTACTTTGAATGGTCCTCTCCAGCCGGGTTGTAGTTTCTTGCCCCTACTAGGTGTCAATACAAATGGTGCTCCATGTACCAGGACCAATTCTCCAATCGCTATGGGTTTGTGAGGTCTTCCATGTCACCCTGCCATGGTTGTGCTTCGGTGCCCTCCTAGCTTTATAGGTTGGAAGCCTGAGTTTCGCTTGGTCTGATGGCGGGTCAAGTGGTTATCCAAGGCCAGGACTGCTGAGTTCTTCAAAAGCGTCGTTGCTTGTAGGAGCCAGTTTTGGCCACACATTATGTGGTATAGTGACATCTTGAGGGTTGCGGAGAAGCCAGCATTGAGGTAACCTGTGAGGGTGGTAAGGAGAGATTCCCAGTTCGTCGGAGGTCTGTTCACCAGATTCCTGAAGCTGATTTTGAGATCGCAGATCTTTTGCTCAACCTGTTTAGTAGTTTTATGCTGACCAGGTGCTGTTTTGATATGTTCCATTCCTGGCAGTTTGCAGGTCTGCTTCCACCAGTTATATTCGAAACAATGGTCAGCATTACCGATTATCGAAAGCAGGTGGCTGTGAGGAGTAATGATGTCTCTTTTCTCGAGTTTCCTTGTTCCCTCTGCCGTAACTGTTGTATTGGTAGGCATATGCCATACATAGCTGATTAATCTATCCACTGCTACAAGGACAAGGTCAAATCCATTTGACTTGCTGAAAGGGACTGCGGAATCAAGGGCGATCAATTCAAACACCTTAGAGGCTGGGTCAAGTGTTTGGGTCCCTCCTTCTAGTCTGTGGGTTGGTTCCTTCTTTGTCTCACAGGTGTTACCTTGCTTCGTATAACCAGGAATGTCCTTCCTCATCTCAGGCCAGGAGATGTATTCAGTCATATAGCGGAGGTTGCATTGTGCACCGTTGTGTCCTTTGCCATGTATCTTATACTGGACACATTCTGGCAGGGTTCTTACATTGAACACATGCCCTGGAGGAATAAAGAGACAGTGTATACCATAATGGCTCCTCTTGTAAAGTATTCCTTCTCCTATCTAGGCTCCTTCCCGGTCCCCTTGTCTAGCGTGCCTCATAACTTGTGAGTAAACTGGTTCCTTTTGGTATCCTGATACTTTCAGTTGTTAACAAATGCTTTGCATTTCATGAGGCATGTGGATCACATCCTGATCATGTGCAATCTGTTGTACCCCAGTTGGAGTCTATCCCGTGTCTTCTTCTTCTTCCAGAATATCATAGAGGAAGCAGCGGTAGTCATACAACATGGGGAGTATGACTGGTATGACCGGTTCATTGTTGTAGATGTTCAGTGAGCCGCCATATTGAGGATCCATGGACGATGGTCCCTGGGCACTCAACGGAGGGGTCATCCCATGGGTTTCTATTACTCGGATAGCAAGGTGCCGGTATGGCTAGAGACTTAGAAGGGTTACTGGAGGTTTTCTGAATTTATCAGATAGTGCTGCCACTGCTGGGGAACAGGGGTTCGTCCCATTCAAAGCCATGTTGAGTACACAGCCGGGAGGGGAGTTTGTCTTCTACAATCTCATGTTAGGGGTAAGTATGCGGTTCCCAGAAAAGCATGGAGCATGCTCAGGAGATACGGAAGGCTTTCTGAGCCATTGAGCCTAGTGCTATAAAAGAGTTCTCATAGAAGGTGGAGTCAGAGACAACATAGTCCTCAAGAGTGTGATCAACCAGGAGTGGTGTAGTCTGGTCATTGGAGTCTTCATAGATGTGGAAGCGTCTATCTGCTAAACAGTTCGTTCACCCTAGACTGTACAACATCGCTGTGTCATATTTGCTTAGCTCACTTATCCAGTGAGTCCTTCCTCGGCCAGGGATCCTCTTAGTCTGCGGGTTTACCAGGGGTTGGTGGTCTATGATGATAGCAAATTTGGAACCTGTAAGCATATGGTTGAAAGTTTGGAGCGCATCACTCACCGCCACTGCCTCCTAGTCTGTAGTGCCATAGCTAACCTGTAAATTTGTGAACTTTTGGCTATGTAGGGCTACAATATAGGCTCTTTGATGTGTTGCCCCCTGGGCAACCTATGCTGCAACCCCAATATGCGAGGCATCAGTTATTAGCCGCATGGGCTCCTCTGAGTTATAACTTATCAAGCTAATAGCCTGCCCTTGTTGGATCAGTTCTTGGACGTTGGATGATGCTTTATTGTATGTGTCTGTCCCGACAAATTCCATTTTTCCTGCCAGATGTGTAAGAGGTGCCATCACAGTAGCCTGGTATGGTAGGAATTGTGCAATATAGTGTACCAGGCTGAGGAATGGCTGCACTTCCTTCAGGTTTCCTGTGCAGCCGATTGCACAATGGGAGTTAGTTTTCCAGGTGAGATGCGAATTCCTTCCTCATCTATAACAGGCCGTAGTACTTCTAGTGATTTAGCAAATCAGGTTGACTTTGTTTTGCTGGCATACAACTTTCCTTGCAGTAATTGCTCATACACTCTTCTCATATGTTGTGTGTGTTGATTCTCTGTATCAGAGTAAATAAGGATACCGGCAATACACACCCGCAGGCAGTGGTTTAAAAACTCGCAGTGCAACTCTTCTACAATTTGTATAAAGCTAGAGGGTGCATTCAACTTATCTTGCAACATGACTTTGCTGGCAAACATGCCAAAAGGGGTGTTGAAGGTATTAAACTTCTAACTTCCTGGTTCAACTCAGGTCTGAAAGTAGGCATCACCAAGGTCTATCTTGCTTTGGAATCTTGCTCATCATATTGCATTTAGGATCAGGGTCTGATTTGCGATTGACGAGTTATCCATGACCGTGTTCTTGTTTCCTGGTTTGAAGTCCACTACTGGTCTGATTCTCCCATCAGATTTTGGCTAAACAAACATGGGCACTACCTGTAGGGACTCGGTGCAGTAGATAATTCTATTCCTTGAGTTCTCATTTATCCGGTCATAGAGCTTTCCTTTGTATGCTTTACGTATACGGTATGCTGGTTGGTTTGGCAGATCTCTTGTATGCTTTAGACAAGTCGGGTGGTTAATTATTCTAAGACTTGTCAAGGGCTACGCAATGTTCTCGCAGAATAGATACACAACCTTGGTTAGTATTTCCTTCAGTTCAGTTGTGCAAACTGCCACTCCAAACTCGGCACTTGTTGGCTTACATAGTACTGGGGTCTTTTTCTAGCAAAGTTGAATCGCTGCTTTTCCACATCAGACAATAGTCCTGTACTGGGTCAGAACAGGCATTCCGATTAGTGCATCATATTTTGCCATAGTCCCCACTATCACCCTTTGGTTCTCTAGCTTACCCAATCTAAGTTGGATGGTTACTGAGCAAGTTTTATGACCTGTCAATGAGGATCCCTGTATGGCCATGTTCACAGTGACCAGTAGTTCCATCAGGTGGGTGGATCTACCCTAGGTTATGACAAAGGTCTTGCTAATGATATCTGCGCCCACTATGCCTGTATCAACCAAAACCACGCCACGTGCGCTATTTATCAAGGTGGTTTCTTCCAGAGCATAGTGGGGGTATAGAGTAGGGGCCGGAAGGGTTCGGTAGCACCCAAGCTCAGTCTCTTTCTTCGCTGGGTTTATTTCAACCTCCTCAAACTCCACTATTGCCAACTGATTCGCAGATGTTTCCCCTCTTAATCTGTTGTTTGGTGGAGCAGTCTCATGCCATGTGTCCTTTCTTTCCAAATTCAATGCATTCTCTATTCTCCTTTGCTTTCTTCTTGGTATTCAGAGAAATCTTTTTCAGGGTTGGTTTCGTCTTCCTCTCCTGCGGCTGTTGCTTCTCATGTCATTTTCTGTCTCTTTTTGCCATACTGGTCCTGCCATAACTGCCAGTCTCGGCCAGGATGGTGTCCTGCCACTCTGCATTCGCGATGATGTCATCTCTCTCACGGTCTTCTCGCTCTGTTTGTTCTACCACTTATCTAAGTCGGGTATCTATAGCATCGTAGAATCTTTGTTTTAGCATATAGTTGTTGACTCTAACTGAGGCATTCATCCTCGGTATATCAGAAGTTCTGTCACTATCTTTGCCATCCCCTCTGTTCTGCCATTTGGCACTTGTTGAATGTTATCGAAGGCTTTGAATCGTTCTTCACGATTTTGGCTTGACTGGAATTATTTCTAGCAGTATTCCGGTAGTGTGTATCCACTGATGTAGTCTCCATTATCATATTCAGTCATCTATTGGTGTTATGTGTCCCAGGCAGCTCCCTTACAGAATACTCCAACCTAGAGTCCTGTTTCCTTTACAGATATCTTAATTCACTGTATGAGCAGGCACTAGCGTATTGAGGTTCCCCGTTATTTGAATGATTCAGTTTTGAGGTTGTCTTCTTTTCCACCGAACCTCTTCGGTGGTGGTAACTTTATCTCAGGTTTCTTTCCTGGGTGATCATCAGTATGACCAGCTCCGGGTTCTGTTGGAGGTGGCAGGTCTTCCGAATTGCACATACCGGATTTGCTTTTCATGCTTTCACTGCCTTCCTTTATGCAGTAGCACTTTAGTGATAGTCAGGGGTCTTCCAGTTTCTTGTTTCATTCTTCTAGAAGTGGTTCTAAGGTTCTGAAAGCTGGGAGATTATCAAGCTACCTGGCATCATCATCAGTGCTGGACTCTTCAGTCTCCTGTGGCTCCTTGGGTTGTCTGGGGTGTTCTAGCCCTTCTGGTCAGACTTCCTTCCGACTCTCCATCCTGAATGATTCAATCGTGTTCGCTGGCAAAGCCTGGCGCCCTTGGTTCTACTGCAGACAGCTGCAAGCCTTTTCCGATAGATGTCTGTAAGTTGATAATGTCTTGTCCAGGTACAATGTTTGTAACCACTTACTGAGGTTCTAAAATCGTAACACATTCACAGCTAGGGTGCTGTAATGACCCAGCATACAGGAGCTATTGCAGTTGGAACCTGCACCCATACGGGTAGCTAGGGGGTGAACTGGTAGGAACTGGCAGGCAAGTGAGTACTAGGCCTACGGAGGCCCGACAGCCAGGGCTCCAAGATGAGCAGAATTCGCTGGCCTCTTACCTAGGCACCTGGATACACCGGGGAGTGGTGTCCACATACTTAGGGACCTCTGAAGAGGCTGTTACTCAGCTAGTGGAGGTAACTGGAGAAAGGTGTTAAGTGTCTATCCCCGGCAACACGATAGACTGGGTAACTGGGAAAGGTCATCTTGTCCACCAAACAAGATTACTCTACCCTGGGGATCAGGTTACCCTCCATAAAGCCCTGAGTTACGGTACCTTGCGGTATGAACTCACTCAGGGAGCTTGGGAAAAAATGATGGGAATGTTGATCACTCAAAGCCAGGCATGATACGGGAATCAGGGGTTCCGAGAGATATTATTGGGCAAGCTAAGCAGCTTCGAAGAAGCCGTGATTTGGTGATATCATTCCTATCATAACCCTCCGGCCGAGCCTTCAGGCCCGGATGTCATGGGGACACGGTTGCGTGGTTGTGAGCTATCTAGCCAGGAGCAATCATTGGAGACCTTCTTGCAACACCATAATTGTCGCTGCTGTCCAGTTGACCACAGGCTGTTCACAGGATGTACAACAGGGCATAGGGTGGAAGGTTGAGTCCCTCCTCCTGTTTGTTCCCTGTAAAACTGACCAAAGCCGGCCGTGTTAATGGGACTTAACCGCAGGGGTCCCGTAGGTGGTCCCAGGTAGTTCCAGGGCGATAGCGAGAGTTTTACACCCACCCTGCTCTACTGTATCCACGACACCATAGGATCTGAAAGGGGAGTGCTGGGGCACTAAAGGCATGGTATCTACGACAGGTAAGATGTATCCGAGGTAGTGGTCATGGGTGGTGCACATTATACCCCATCTCAACCATGGTATCCGGCAGAAGACACCAGAAGCCGGAGACTTGTAAACAGTGGACAGTTAAAGAACTACAAGTAGGTTCCGGGGTTCAGTAGAGACCAATGCATATGGGAAGGGTATCATAGATAGTCCAGTTCATCAGCTGTCTTGGCTGTTAGCCATTGGCAAGACACAGACGCGAAGCAGTTTCCACCCGGGTGGGCAAAAAATAGAAATGCGTCGCGGAAAGGATAACCACATGAGCTGAACAACGACTAGAGTGTGTCAACAAATGTGTGCCCGAAATGGTGTGCCAGAAGAGGTGTGGGACCAGCCTTAGCCTAGAAGGATGTGCTCGAATGGTTAGAGTAAACTGATAGGGGAGTTTCTAGTATGAGATAACCCTACTTGCATATCTAAGCGAGAACTCTCCTACTCCAACAATCAATCATCTCAGGAGGTTAACTTAGTGAACCATTAGCCTTAAGGATATTAACTTTTACCATTTACTTTACTCATAGATCGGTGTGAACTGGGCCATATGCATGAAGTTGTTTGGTGCAGTCGCAACCATGTGATCCATCTTCCTAGGGGTGCCGCCATTACAGTACATCATTAAGTAACCCCTTACTTAACTCCTCTCCTGATTAATCGTTTCAGACCTTCAGCAGTGACCTTGTATAAAAACTGGTACCCTTCTCTAGAACCAGTAGCCCTGGGTGGACAGCGCAATGGATAGCAGCCAACTTCAAACTGGAGTGGAATTCAACTCGGATTCAGTCCTTGCCGCTGACGAGAGCTGGACCAACACATTTCATGCGCTGGTTTTCGCGGATGTTCAGAGTATTGAATGGGATGTTCACCGGTTACTCTTGGAGGGTGCCGCTATTTGGTTACCTGATAAAGGTGTTGCTCTTACGATTGCACACCTTGGGGCTGTCGCACTTGCGTTGTTTCAAGATTCTGCCCTTGTCCATAACTTGAGCCCTCTACTACCAGGAGGTGTCCCCTTTCACAATTCCTCACACCAGTTCATCAAACCTTATATCGTCCATGAGGTATCCAAGTCACTCGCACAAGCCAAGTGAGAAATGAGACACTAGAACAACCAGCAGCAGCAGGTGTTCCACAAGAAGATTACTGCAGCAGTGGTGGAATGGATGAAAGTGCAGCGGGAGCTATACCTGCAGATACTGAAAGACCAGAAGGTATTGAAGGATTGTATAGCAGGCTTGGACCAGGTGTTTGCTGGAGGCTGTAGTATTGATACCGTGAATGATGTACTGACGATGGAGGCAGCACCCCGACTTCCACTCATCAACAGCAAGCTCGAGAACTGCAGGATGCAATTAGCCTTGAGAGCTAGAGACAAACAATGGAGGGCATACGCAAGCCTGATGGGTATACGAATGCTGGAAAGCCACAGGGGCGAAGGCTACAGCTACACCTCTTAGTTCACAAGAGCATCAACGGGCTCTCTGTCCATCAGCTGCTCAATCGCCAGTAGTCTGTTCCGCAGTCCAGCGATTTGATCAACCGATGGACGTTGCGTCCAGAAAAGGACATCATAGACAAAGGGTATCACGGCAGCAGATACACCTGACCCTACTCTTCGCCCGACACCCACCCCAATTATTTCTCTTGCAACACCTTCAGTTACAACTCCCGTACCCTCCCTTGCTACCCAAAGACCGGTACCTCCCATCACTGCCCCCAGACCCCCACCTTTGCCAGTTCTGTCGTGCATCCCTGACCCCTCTCCTACCGCATCCTTCTGACCACTGGGAGCGGCGTTACTGGCATTTTTTTAACAGGTACGACCCCAACAAGAGTGGGTACCTACAGCTGTATCAGGTAGAACCCCAATCCCAGGACCCGGGACGCCTGCCCATACTGTTCCCTGGGCACCGGGGATTCCCCCTGCCCCTTCAAAGCCAACCCTTCTCTCGGTGCTCTCTACGATCAGGAGTGGCGAGTCAGATAGACATGGTGAGTTCTCCCTATCGGGCGGCAAATCGGAAGAGACACTCATGGGGTGGGTTTACTACTACTCATAGGGGTGTAGGAAGGGACCGCAGACCCCGGTGAGGCACGGAAGAAGGCAGAAGTAAGAAGATGGATGAGCAGGGCGTGGGTATTGTGGGTCATGAAGGTACGCGGGCCCCCCAATGCAACCCTCGAGCAGTTCAGGGCTGCAGGCATTTCGGCGGATAACCCAGGGGGCTCCGAACCCAAGTGCTGGAAGTGGGCGACACTGTCATGTGATCGGGCTAGGCCTTAGTCAGGTAGCGGTACGATGGGAGCTGATGCCTTTTCGATTAACAAGAAGCGAACGCTGCTTGCTAAAGGAGTCACCAAATGAGGTGTAATTGGAAATCAAAGAAGTAAACGTTCAATCAACTATATTAAGAATACCGTCTGTCGAAGTCTCCTGTTTCCATCGTGCACATCAATGGTCCTTAATTATAGCGTCTGGCTTATCTCCAGTATGAACGATATTGGAAAATATTGTGTAAATCAACCAAGGTACACAAAACAATACAAATAGCAAGTGATGCTGTGAAACCCAACATAAAACATGCTGTGTCTCAACTGATAGCACACAAAACAAGACAAGTATCAAACGATACTGATAAACCAAGCGTAAAACATTGTATGTATGAACCTATAGCACACCAAACAATACAAGTACGAAATGATACCGTAAAACTAAACATGAACCTAACCTAAAACCCGTACCGGTTACACTCTTAAAACCAAATAACAATTTCAGCAAACAAAACAACCTAACTGTCTGTAAACCAGCCGTTTTCTTGAAAGTCCCCACAGGACCCATCTTTATCGTCATCGCTATCCCGCCACAATCACATGTCATCCTGCAACCTCCATTCCGCAGGCTGCAACCCTCTTTCCAAACACTCCTGACATGGCACCTCACGCACAAAACAACCAGATTCCTTGTAGTGTAACAAATCGATCCAGTATCAAACGGTCTGATCCTCCCAATCCTCCATCGGGATATCGCTTCGTCCGCAATCTTCGCTGTAATCGACATAACACATCTTCCAGTATGGGCTCAGTGGAATAGTTTCCAGGTCTATTAGGTATGCCACAATGTGGGGTTGTCCTTTCAGGCTGACTTCCTCGTAGTTTGACCTTTTTTGCCTTCTTCATTGGCGTATAAGTTGTTTTTGTAGACAAGAAAGGGGTTTCCTCGGTTTGTAGGTATCGTGGTGAGTTTCATTGAGTTGTTCGAGGGGAGTTGAGTGGTATTTCTGTCTCGGTGGTCGCCTCGTTTAGGTGTTGGCCTCGCTTAGGTATTGGCCTCACTTAGGCTGGCGTTGCAGGTAGGTGGTACTTAATCTCGGTTTCTTCCCGTTCCGCGGACAAGTTGCATTTCTCTGCACTCAGGAACCAACCACTACCAATGCAGAAAACCTCTGATACTGTTTCTCCACATGTCTCTCCTGTTGATTCGGTTCTTATTTCAAGGTATTTGTTGTGAGTATGGATAAATAATTGCTGTGTTAGATATCGTCTAGGGGTAATGTCATGGTGCACCAACCATGCTATTAGCTGATAGTGCAGTCTCCAAGCCACTTGCGCATAGTTTGACATGGTAAGGCTGTTGGCCGGTGTCTGTTTCTTTCCTTGTTATTCCCAGTACTCGGATTTGGGTAGCCATTCTAGGTATGCAGCTTTGTCTCCTATGACTGGCCTCCCATCTTCACGGCTTTCGAAATCGCTTTCAAAGTGGACTGACCAAAATCCGTCTTATACCCCTTAATCTGTCTCTGGGCAGAGGTATTGGGTTTCCGGCAGGGTTGGGCTCCACGGCACCATCGCATGCTGTATTATAGGGGTTAGCTCGTCCTCTGGTTTGTTGCTCTCCCACTATTGGTTCACTAGTTTCATCGCATGTTCTAACCCTGTGAGGGGTTCCCTGCTGTTTTCCATTTTCGGATATCCCATCCATTTCACCAGGAATTGGTCACGATCATAGCACCTTCTGTGGGCTCGGATAACCTCTACTTTCCATTCTGGTTTTTCCTTAACCACAATGGGGGGTGACTTTGCTTAGCTTGTTAAGGGGAACCTGGTATCAGCATTATGGAGGTATCTTTTCTCCGTGAATACGTGAAATGTCACTTCCCGGTTGCTATGCATTCTTCTATCCATTTCGACCGCATACCATTCCGTACGGTCATCGTCTGCTATTATTTTGCATGCTTCTCGCCAGAATGGTTGTAATTTCTTGCTTTATCCTGACACAGTTGCGAAGAGGTTTCTGTAAGTGAGTAACTGGTTGGCTATTCCGCTGGGATTATGGTGTCTGCGTCGCTTGGCTGCCATTCCCGTACTCCTGAATTATGCCAGCTTGATACCCTTGAATGCGGTGTTCTGGATTGGTAGGTGTTGGTTTAACAACTCATCAGCCGCCGGGACTGCCGAATTTTTGAAATTCGCCAGCAGTAGTAGTTGGTAGTCTTTTCCAAAAACCGCATTGTATTGTGATATATCAAGGGGTTTGGACTATCCTGCACTCCAATATGCAGTCATTTAGGGCATGGCCGCATACCAGTTGTTCTATCTTGCATTGATTAGGTTTCGAAGCACATTTTGAAGTTCTTGAATTTCCCTCTCTACTTGTCTGTTTGTTTCATGATGGCCTGTGCTTCTTTGATGTCCTCAATTCCTACTGATTGACACTACTGTCTCAGCACATGAGATTCGAACTGTGGGTCTGTATCGCTTACTATCGTTGTTGCACAACCACGAGCTTTGGATGTTTTGTTGCGTAGCGGTTCCCGTGTTGTTATTCCCATTACTTCCTTATTCGTCAGTATGAGTCATGCAAATCCCAAGAATCCATCTATAGCTAAGAGGATTATATCCTGTCCGTATGAATTGTGGAATGCTCGTGCCAAGTCAATTGCTATTGATTCAATAATCCCAGATGGTAGGACCATCGTCTGGGGCTTCCCTTCTCGTAACTTTGCAGGATCTTTGTTCGTTTAGCAGAGGTGGCATTGGGCAATGTCTGCTCTGAAATCTGGACTCATTTCCCGCCACAATAGGTACTCGGTAGGGTACTCGAAGTTCTGTTCCGCATCATGATCTCCTTTGTTATGGATCTCGGGTATAACGTACTCTCTTAGGTAAGAAATCCCAAATGCGACACCTTTCGGGATACACAGACCTTCTTTCCCATATCGCATTTTAGCGTATAGCAATCCGTTTGCCACCGTGTAGGCGGACAAATCTCCTCCGCAGTGCGTGGTTTCAGTTACCTTTTTCCATATCGGTTGCATCCACTATACTGCAACCATATTCACCCGGAATGTACTTATCACTTCCTTGATTGTTTGTCTAAGGTCTCGCTCATCTTCCATCTTGCTTCCTTGGGTCACTTCGGGTTGGTCATACTCTTCGTTTTCCTCCGAGACACCGAATAGTCCACGCTGCTATTCATCCATTGTTGGAGACATCACGGAGACTATTGTCTCATTGCTAGAGTAGTGCATGGGCTCTGCTCATTCGATTGGTGACAGACCGTCTGGCTCTGGTATGCGCAATGCGGGGGCTGCGGGATTCAGTATTGCCCGGAATGCATATGAGCTGGGTGTCGGTGGAATGAGGCTGGACAGCCCTTCCCGAGCACCATCTTGCCTACTCCCAATCTTGTGCTACCATTCCAAGGCATCAATCATGGCGGACTCCGGAGGGCTTGGGTCAGGTTCGGTGCTTGGGTGGCTCGGTCCTTTACTAGGAGGACCAGGGGTCGGATTCCTCTGCTATCAGGGGTGGTTGTTTTTGAATTTGTTCTCAGCCCGATTATATGGGGAATAGTCCACATGACAGTCTGAGTCATGGAGTTTGCTATGTTGGAGTTCCTCGGGTGGTCTCCTCCAAAGGGTGCACTTGTCACGCCAATCATTTCACAGCGTAATTGAGCAGGGGCTCTCAGGGGGCATAGTGGCCTCATGGTGGTACTCAGTGTAGGAGTAAGTGGGGGAGGTAGGGGAGGTGTCTTGCTAGGGCTCCATTGTATTTGATTCCTGCATGTAGATAGTGTCATCCGAGATATCGTCCACTACCTTTTTCTAATCGTTGCTATAGAGCGCGTTCAAGCCTGATCCTCTCTGGTATATCCGGGAAAGGGCAGCAGCTAAATAGTTCCTGCTTCCGGGTGTGCAGAGTGTCTTTACATTGTATTTTCCTAAGTCACTGAGCTATCCAACCTGCTGTAACGGGGGCACCCCTAGGAAGATGGATCCCAAGGTTGCGACCGCACCAAACAACTGCAAACTAATCGCCAAAAGTTCACACAGATGTAAGAGTAAAGTAGACGGTAAAACTTAATATCGTTAAGCCTGACGCTTCACTCAATTAAGGTCTCGAGAGGATTGATTGTTGGAGTAGGAGAGTTCTC